>OX463862.1:11614457-11741241 GCA_949825065.1 Odontocerum albicorne
ATACCTTCTTTCTCAGATAAGTGCGGGTCGATCTTGATACTATAACATTTTTCTTTTAAAAGGAGTTTTTCATAAGTCATGACATTTTGTAACGATCGTTCTCATATATTCGTTGGCATTATTAGTCTTATGATGAATATCTATTTTTTATAAGATACTTGTAAGCTAAGATTTACTTTTGTAAATATTCATAAAACGTTGGATACGCATCACTCGTCAACAATCAAAGAATACACGGTCCAATATTTCTTCGCTGAAGTCACGTTCACACATTTATATGCTAGAATTTAATACTTTGATCTTTGTCAAATGTTCCTTTGTGGAATAATGTCTAACACGCATTTTACATATCACAGATCTTGAATACGTGCGGCTTCGGTTGTAATGTTTTATCTTATTATCCCTTTTTTTAAAAATTAATTAGTGACGCTGTAAAAAAATTTATTGTTACAAAAAATCTAATGTTGGTTATACGTAAGCCAATAATATTTATTGTTGAATCGTCATCATCACCCTTATGCAATGTCTTTATTGAGGTGGAAAAAGAGTACAAACCTTCACTTCACTATATCCTGTCACACCTTTTTTTGTTTCTTCAGAGTCCGTACACCTCGTCATGCAAATTTTCCTATTATATGGATTTTTCAGATATTTCCTCTTTCAGAATTTGAATTATATCTTAATTATTAAAAGGCAAAATAAGTGGAATTAAAAACACTTGATTTACTTTTAAGATCCCACATATATGGTATAGATTGGAATTAAAATTGGTCGGAATCACTCGTGAAATTAGTAGAAATCAATCACTCTTTGATGTCAACTACTTTTTTCACTTCCCTATCAATGTATTATTTCTTACATTAGAAAGTTAATAGAAGCGTAGCCCTTGACCATCCTGTGACTGTACCTCGTATTGGTGTTGCGAACAAACCCAAAACTAAACTATGTAATATTAACAACATATTAGTGTGTAATATTAACAATGTATTTTTTTGTAATATTAACAATGTATTATTGTGTAATAAAAACAACGTATTATTTTGTAATATTAACATCGTATTATTGTGTTATATTAACGACGTATTAATTTGTAATATGAACAACGTAATATTGTGTAATATTAACAACATATTAGAATGTAATATTACCAAGGTATTTTTTTGTAATATTGACAATGTATTATTGTGTAATATAAACAACGTATTATTTTGTTATATTAACAGCGTATTATTGTGTTATATTAACGACGTATTAATTTGTAATATGAACAAGGTAATATTGTGTAATATTAACTATTATACATATTACTGTATAATATTAACATCGTTTTATTGTGTAATATTGACGACGTATTATTGTGTAATATTAACAACATATTACTGTGTGAATCATGCCAATACACGAGACCAAGGTGAGATGCATGGCGGCGCGGTTATGCACTGGACTTTCGTGCTGAAGGTCGTCGGATCGAGCCCTGCGCTGTGCGACTCCTGAATGACACGGGCATTTTTTCCGCCTAGTATTCGGGGGTATAAGAACTTCGTTCATACCTATGACTTCGGTCATATCTATTCTTTAAAAAAAGGGGGGGAAAAGAAAAAAAAACATACCGGTGTGCTCCGATCGTTTCACTTCGGTGTGCCATCGGATCCAGTATAGCAGTGTGATCGGTGAGTTTGATCTTATCCTATGACACACTCACAAAAAAAGAAAATCAATGGCACAGTTTCACTTTCCAACTGACTTGACGTTAGAATAGCGAGGGAGTTCTCGACTACGAGGCCGAACAACGACGGCGACGATATAAGAATTGGAGGAGGACATAATGACTCTCGGACTATTCCCGAGTGATAGTCGAGATTGAGGAAAATAGTTCAAGTAACCTACCCCAAATGTGCGAAATAAGGCAAGAAAAAAGAATAAAAAACATTTGGTACCATTAAGAATTTAAAGCCCCGAACAGACGGCAAGCATTCTGCCATTAAGCTTCTGAAGTATTGTAGTTTTCTATAAACTAAGCGTTTTTATTAATGATTGCCAAAATTAACGACATTTAAGTGTACTTTACATTACACTGTTACTACAATATTATAAACTAGACTTGCTTGTGCTCCCCTGATGATTAGGTGAAAGAATTAAAACCGGTAGAGTTATACCATTACAAAAAGTGGAATAAACAGTGTTTGATAAAACAAATTACAATGTACGAGTATTTAAACTTCTACAATGTTAATGCCTTAACTATAAACAATAAATCAACAAAATATTTCAAAAGGTAAAATTAAAAGCTTTTTAAAAGGCTCCAAGAATACAAAGTTATACGGCAAACAACATAAAAATATTTCAGACAAAATGGAATACAGATATTACGAAGAAGGACCCTCTTGAAATCAACAACATCTACATTGAAAATATCCATCAAACTAGAAGTGGTTTTAAGAATTTCTGTAAATTTATGAGTATATAACCACCCTTAAATATGGGAATTTTTTATTTCTTTTTGAGATATTAACAACCCATTGAGCAAGAGTTTCTTTTAAAAATAAGTTGAAATTGAATAACTGTAAGCCTTTTAAAATCAACTTCTTCAGGAAGTAACAACGGCAAATTTTTCAGAAATGGAAAAATAAAGTGATTTGATAAACATCTTAAGACATCGCAATCTAAATCTACAAGAGTATTTTTTATACTTAGTATATTTAATTGTAAAATTACAGTAAAATTTGTTTTAACATTAATTTGAAATGATATTTTATTTCAATTTAATGCCTTACCGTAAATATATATGTGTTTAATGTTCATTTCTTTGTTTTCCAAAATCCAATCAACAAATGCATGGCGCTGCAAAAGGTCTGTTGATTGCAGTTCTTGCGTCAGTTGAATCATGTAAGCATGCAGATCTTTCGTGAGAATTCGCTGCATGGTGCTTCTCGAAATGTCAGATTGCTATGAACGATGGGGAATCGAGGTTCCTGGACTCTCGGCAAAACTTTTAGTCACTGTGGCAATGTTTTCAATAGACCGGCCAGTATGATGTCGCACTGATGTTTTCACGTTCACTTGGATATCACTTGACACTGGCGTATACTCCTTTATATAAAAAAGCTCACGGCCATTACTCGAGAAGAATCTCACGGCCATTACTCGAGAAGAATCTCACGGCCATTACTCGAGAAGAATAAAAATAAATATACAGTGCAAATGCGAGTGGAAAACGTAGTTGAGGAAGTCCAAAGAAGGTATGGTTGGGTCAAGTAAATAATATTTTGAAAGAAAATGTTAGATGTTCGAGTAATAATATAAGTTGGACGAGTAGGTGAATGGATGAAGAAGACTCAAAAGTAATTTGCCGTAATGGGAAAGTCTGACGCTCTATCAACTCTGCCTACTCCGACAATGAAATTGCGTGATGTCGTGAGTATGTTATTTAGTTTAACATAAGGTAAGTTTACGTTGTTACATTTTTGTATTGTAATTAATTTAATATTAAAGATACTAAAAACTTTAAAGTAGGAATAAATGTTTTTTGATGATTTAATTTTTTTTGTAAAAATACTTCATAAGTAAATTCATAGACCAATTTTTAAATCTGTTTTTGGAAACACTTATTCGAAAAAAGGTTTTTCCAAAAGTTGGAAAACTGTCAAACCCCCAATTTGAGAGATAATACAGTTAACTTTATGCTGGACAATGTATATAAATTAAGGTTATACAGTTTCCAGCCTGACCAAGACAGAATACCATGCCGGCCACGCCTACATATGAACATACGTATGTATTGTACAATAAAGTATAAAAAATACAAGTAAAATGTACGTCAGGTGATGTTACATTTAAAACTTATTACATCTATCCTAAGTATTATTTCAATTCGAGCCGATAGAATATGTGTTGTTTCTTTATACTTTGAAATGTTAAAATTAATGTCGTGCGGTTATCAAATTTCTTTCAAGAATAGGAAAATCCTGACAGATATTTAATGACGTAAGGTTTTAAACATCGTTTAATTTCTGCCATGCTTTTCTCTTCTTTTGACACAAACTTGATAACCTTTTTACATTTCTGAATAGAAGGAGTTCTATAAAAGTTATATCGTTAACATACTACTGAAATGGTATTAAATCTTAACTGTAACATCGCTTGACCATGCATGGACGTAACTGGCGTGGTACACATCTATGTCTACCATATATGTTCATTCCACAGTAAGATAAAGACAAAAACCTAGTTTACTGCGGACACGACAAATAAAAGATAACAAACCCTGATCCATAAAAAAACTGTGTCCACATTAAATTACACTGGGGAACAATTTTGGATTTTTTTTGCTTCTCAAACAAGTTGACGTGATGATTATAATTAGGTGTAATGAAAAAAAGTTTTAAGGCCACGAATAAAGACGGTGAAGTCTTTAAGTATTTAACAGAGAAGTTTCCACATATAAGTGACGCTAAAATAAAGGAAGTAATATTTGTGGAAGGAAGTATAGATTAGAAGTATAGATTATAATTAGAAATCTATAAACTAATATCTATAAACTTTTTTAAAAACTTTAAAAAAAAAAAGGAAGTAATATCTATAAACTTTTTCCAATAACTGTTCCATAAGTTTGTTCCATGATCCTTTCTTCCAGCTCACAAAGGTTTATAAGGTATAAATGTTTGTAAAATAGGTCTAAACTGGATCAATATCATGGCCCACTTCAAAAATGTACAGAGTGGTACAGAATACTATACATAGTGAGTAAACGAGTACTCTTATGTTCCTAGAACTTTCCGAATGATTTGTAGAAAGTCTGTGGGCTCTGTAAGGCTCAACGGTGTTGAGTGAGGGCCAGGGTAGCGTGGAGTACATTCAATATTTCGCCCGGGGCACTTCAAGTCATCCAATATGCGGAGACAAAGGCTTGTTCCCTTGACATAAAGTTCGGAGTGGTCGCACTTATACATAACATGTTGTCTCTGATATTTGGGGATGTCCATGTAACTAAGGCCTATACTTAATTGCTAAGCTTAACGTGATTTTTCAGCAGCATCCCTGGAATTTATAGTGTAGGACTCGCTCAACAATTCATTATTTACATCAGAGATACCATTGTTTGTACTTTTCTTTTACTGACATTGTTTTTTTCTTTCTTTGGATATTATCTCTTATTACAAACTTTGCAAATCACTCCAGTAACATTTGTAAAGTCTGTAAATTATTCGCAAGAAAAACAGTGACATCAACATAATGATAGTTATTAAGCTACGGCCCGCCACTTCTTTTTGTACGGTCCGCGAGGTAAGAATGAATTGTACATTTTTTTTACATTTAAAATGTCAAAATACACGCTGTAACGAAATGGTGATTGCCGAGATGAAAAGTTGTGAGATACGACCGTGTCGGTGGTCTTTGCTGTGACGCCACGCAGTTATAATTCGGCAATGTTTTTGAGTGCTACGTGTATCGTTGTTTTTTTTTTCCAAAGATGAAATACGTAAAATCTCAACATAACATATGTAGATCAGTATTAACAGATGAACGCAATAAATTTTGAGGATAGGGAGTACTAATTTTGAACCTCAATTTGGTGAAATGTTATCTAAAAAAACAATTTCTTTCTTCTCAGTAGTAAAAACGTATTTTAAACAATTGAAATCTTTTTTTAGTCTATTTATTATTATTATTATTATAACGTTGCATTTCGTTTAATAAGTTCGTGATTTTTTTTTCTTCTTGTTATTTGAGTAGGCTTACCTACATAAATGCCCTCGAGTTTGCCTCATGACCTACAGAACCTAAAGTATTAAGTATTTGGTTCTTTATCTTAAATATTTAAAATTTAGTTTGTCGACTGCTGATCTACGAGCACATCATCTCCCTTCAAAATTATTTCAGAAAAAAAAAAAAATTGCACTAAAATAGTTTTTTTCTTTTTGGAAAAGTTGAGCCAATGGGCAACCTGGCTAATGACGCACCAGGTTTAAAACCCCGGGCACTAAAATAGTTAAATCAACATTGTTAATCTAACATCATCATAATGACAATATACGTCATCTTGTTGGTAAAAGGTATGTCTTCCAATCTTGGGGTTAAGGGTTTGTTTCATGTAACGCTTTTTTTTTTAATAAAGGTTCCAGTCTGGTTTTCACTTAAGATCTCTAACATTTTCCAGAAGAAGAAAAATAAAAATTTGTAAATTTCTTTAATAAGTATTTATGTTCAAGAAAAAGTGTTTTTTTAGTTTATAAATAAATTAAGAATTTGTAAAATAAGCAATGGTATCTTTAAAAAAAATCTGTTAAAGAAATACTACGATTATTTTTACGAATACTGAAAAGTCTTTTTTAATTTTTATATATGAGTAGGGTACATTTCGGACGGTCATTCACATTTCTTTCAAGTGGGCGAATATACTAGAAAGATCGCCGGTCTAAGGTTTCATATTTCTCTTGGGTTCGATATATTTTTTTTGTTGTGCACGAGACAAAAAGGGGCCCAAAATAAATGGTCTATTTTATCGATCTTTAGGGGGTGAGAGAAAAGGAAATAAATGCCCCAACATATTAATAGCCTACTCGATCAAAATAGGTGAAAATGATAAATTGATTATAAACGATAGAGGATAAAGTAGGTGGTATGAAATATTTGAGAATTATTCTGGAATTGAATTTAAAATTTTCATTGGACATTTTTATATGATACGATAGACCAGCGGTTGGCAACTAGCGGCCCGCGAGGCTTCTTGGTACGGCCCGCAAGATTCACATTTAGAAGCATTACTATGCGTCTCTACTTCAAAAATGCAAGCTAACATAAAAATGCAGCCACAATCTCATTGATTTTATTAACTAAAATAAATGTCGTAAAACTATATAAACAGCGTTTTATTTTTGAAACTAAAATATTTGTACACAAATATTGTAGGTATACTGTAATGACATATGGCCCAAGTGCGGCCCGCACTAATCCCCACGTAAAATATTTGGCCTTATTACAACAAAAGGTTACCGACCCATTCGATAGACATGATCGAATATTAATATTAAAATGGTTATTTATATAGAGTTATTCAGAGAGCAGACTTCTTAAGGGCGCTCTAACAAGGAATTCCAGATTTTTTTCCTCTTTGAGAAGATGCAGTTGTTCATTTCGTAAATGATAATTTTATTTCCAATACTTTGTCTGTAAAGCACATTCGTATTTCTCGGAAAGATGTAGCAAGGAAAAAAAACCCTGCTTATTTCATTTCAAACGAGCTGAATGTAATTTTTTTATATGAATTTGTTAAATTTATCAATCATTTTCATCAAATAATTTAAAATCGACTGTACTTACATCCGTGTGTAGCATTAGGTATTGTCATAGTCACGATATAATAAAATCTTCTTTATAATAGACAGTCCATCCAAACTAAGACGTTTTGTGCCCCCAAATTAAAGTTATTATGCAATTATATGATTTAATATAGTTAAACAATTTTGAAAAACTGCAATCCTAGACAATCTAATGTTTCAATTGATTCAAATTTTAAAAATTTAACAATCGATCTCAAAGTGGAAAATATTGCTATGAATTTAGATTGTGTAAACACAAAAAATGTTATTTGCAGATTTGAATATAAAATAATCGAAATATCAATTAGCAGTGAACTGTCAAAATATTAATATGAAAAATAAATATAAGAAAAAACCCGAAAAAAAAACAGGGTACATAATAAACAGTGCCTACTACAATAAATAATAAACAATAAATAATAATACATAATAAACAGTACTACATTGATCAAAAAGTTTTAGGACCGGCCACCGTGTGGCGTTGTAAGT
This sequence comes from Odontocerum albicorne, assembly GCA_949825065.1. Classification (NCBI taxonomy): domain Eukaryota; kingdom Metazoa; phylum Arthropoda; class Insecta; order Trichoptera; family Odontoceridae; genus Odontocerum; species Odontocerum albicorne. Next base: position 11,622,266 of record OX463862.1, read on the forward strand.
CACCCGATTGGAATTCTTTTTTTTTGTTAGGTTACCACATCTATCATTGACCTTTAAATTTCAGCGTCATAGCTTGACATCTGTAAACGTTACACTGTACTGAGTACATCTACCTTTGTGCGTGTTTTCGATGTTTTACAAGTTTGAAAATGGCATCAACGAGTTTGCATTAAATTTCATGTGAAAAACGGATTTAACAGACCTTGGAAATATTGGAGAAGTGTTATTCGGTGGCACGAACGCTTCAGAAGGGGTCGTGAGTCGGTCGAAGATGACGAACGCAGTGGCAGTCGAAAACTGATGAAAACATCGATAAAATCAAAGAAATGTTGGCCGAAAACCGAAAATTGGCCATCAGAGAGCTGGCAGAGGACTTGAACATCGCTTATGGATGGGCTCAAGACATTTTGGTTAGTGATTTGGGCCTCAGACGTGTCGCTGCAAGACTGGTGCCGAAAGACCTCAATTTTATGCAAAAAAAGAACCGCGTTGAAATCGCGAAAGACATAATTTCCATGAGTTTTTGACCAAAAACAACACGAATACTATCCAGCAGCCTTCGAATTCACCTGATCTGGCTCCCTGCGACTTGTTTGCTCCCTCCTGTTCAACCGACTTAAAAAACCGCTTCGCGGAACGCGTTACAGCACCCGAGAGGATGTCATGAAAAAATCGAAGACGGCTCTGATGGACATACCGAAAATTGAGTACTAGCGGTGTTTCGAGGATTGGATCAAGCGCTGGCGAAAGTGCATTGCAGTCGATGGGGAGTACTTTGAAGGGGACCATATCGATTTTGATGAATAAACTTGTATTTTCGATTTTATGAATAAAGTCCTAAAACTTTTTGATCAAGGTAGTATATACGTGTAGAGTAACATTATTTACAGATTATTAGAACGCTCAGAAAATGTAATTTTTTTTTAAATAAGTAATCCACCCAAACAAGGATGATTTGTGTCACCAAATTATTCATTATGCAATTATATGAGTTATAATAGTAAAACTTATTTAAAAAATAAAAACTCTAGATAATTCAAAGTTTTAATTGATTTAAGCTTTAAAAATTGATCTACAAGTGAAAACGTTTCACGAAGAAAGAAGAAACGCAACATTCATTGAATGCGGTAAAAATACGTTTTTAATTGGAATGGAATTTAAGAGGAATGACTTAAGGAAAAGGTGGGAGTGAGTTCTTGAGTGTGGTGTTTTACTCGTATATTTTTTTTTATTTATATATTTTTGTTTTTATTTTTATGATTATGTGTGGTATATTGTGGGATGAATGTTTTGGTCTGTCTGGAGTGATGAAGTGTGAGGAGTTTGATTTCACGTGATGTATGCATATGTAATTGAGTGTCACTGTTTATCAGGTTGATGATAATGTGCAATGGGGCTTTATATAATAAAAAATCGGAAAGAAGTATCGATTTATTTTTTTCACGCTATATGTCCTCAGTGAGATACAGGAAAAATTCTAGTTTACCGGGAACACGACAAATGAAAGCCAACAAACCCAGATCCATTAAAATTGTGTGTCCAAATTAAATGACCTGTTGTTTTTTCGCAAATTATGCGTATTTCTTGTCATGTTTAAAATAAATAAAAAAATAACAATTAAAAGTGCACTTATTATTATGTATCAAAATGATAAGATGGGTACAAAAGAGCTGCATATACTAAAAGGAAGAGACGATCGCGTCAATCAATGAGATACTAGAAAAACAGCAGCAACAATATAAAACAACATTTGAAAAAAGAGTTACTTCCGTCATTATAAACGGGTTAATACTTGTTTAAAAAGTTTAAAAAATAAAATAAGTAAACAATTGACAAAAAATGAAATAATTTCAAACGTTCATGTTTAAGTTTCAGTGGTTGAAACTGTAAAGTTTGAATTAACTCAGGAATATTAAACTTTTCAAACAAGTTCAGTTGATTAAAGGAGTATACCGACTCATTTCGGCGAAGCCAAAAGAACAAATAAAGGGAATAAAAAATACTAGGATATTGTGGCGGTGAATACATAAAATGTTACCAACAAAATAATACAACATGGATTAGGAATATTTGAGGTAAAATTTTCATTTCATATTTCTCTCACGATTTCGTCTTGCAAAATTTTAAGGTTGGTAACATAAAATTGTGACCATTTTTTTTAAGAATCAACAAAAATGTTTTAATCAAGATATTAAGAAATATCTTATTGATTGACAAAATAAATTACATTTCTGTGTCCTTCGCACTTCACACTAATAAATGAAAAAAAATATGTAACGATATTTTACGAAAAAATAAACCTGCAATTTAGGACACATATTTTTCAAAATATGACGATTGAGTATACCTATGTGTCTTCGTCTTCGTTGCTGGGCCTCGTAATCGAGGATCCCTTCGCCATTTCAATGTCAATGCAGTTGGAAAGCGAAGTTGCTTCGTGGAGTTATCATATAATAAGAGTTTGGATACTGCTACTATATGAAAAGCCATAGTTGATAAAACGCATGTTTTTTATCTGGAAGTGGAGACACGTTGCAGAACGTGACTGGGATACAAGCTTGTCTTAAAACAGGTTGAAATTTTAGTCAAGTATAACCGCAGATCAGATATGTATAACAGGTTCAAACGACAGGCCTTTGAACATGGCCTTCATACCAACATGATTTATTAATTCATACACACAAAAACTCTTCAAACATACACACAAGAGGGTGGTTAGAAAACTGAATTGTTTTCAGCACCATTATAATATTTGGCTTGCTACATACAATTCGTGGTCAAACGTGTTGAAAAAAATGCTACACGTTGATAAATATAACAATGACAACCTTTACTCTTGGTCGGTAAGACGATTGACTTTTATTCGGGGATTTCGGGTTTGATTCTCAATGCTACTCGAAAAAAGGGTCCCAGTCTGTTAAGAGAGTTTGTTTAGTAACAGTATTTACAAGTGCTAGATATTTGCTAGTGTCGTTGCCTCTCTACGTGAGAAATAGTATTCCTATGATGAACCACGAGGTACGTGCCTTATAAAATAGTTCTCAGTCCAAAGGTTTGAGATAAATGAAGCCGAATACATGTGGTTTTGCGGTAACGCTTTTCAATATGTTGGAATTAATGATAATTAAAAAAAAATAGTTCGTCTTGAAAAACCTTAATTATAGTGGTGCCCCTTTTCTTTTCCTATGGTCACCCTGTGTTATGGTATTGCCAGCACCAGAATTTCAGACAAAGGATTAATCATTACACATTGTTAATGAGAAACAACCTAACAGAGTTTACCGGCAAGGAAAACAGTTTTTGGCCACCGTTATTCGGGAATGTAAAAAAACATTGTTTCTTTTTGTAAATACTCGCTTTGTGTTATCCTTTATCCCCCGAATCCAATTATATGAGTGTTTTGTTTTATATCCTTTCTGGAAATATATATTTTATTTTTCGATCGATTCATTATTGTAAATAAAGAAAAAGGCATGATCGCTAAATTTACAAATTATTATTTATCAGTAGAAAATTCATGAACAATATACAAAATAAAAATAGCAGTAACATATGACTTTAAAAATGTATACGAGTATTATCACAAAAATGCTACCATAAAAATGTATTTTACAATAAAAAAATGTATGTCGCCATAAAAATATATATTTCAAATAAATGTTACTATTAAAAGATCAATATTGCCACAAAATTTAATGTTACCATAAAAAAGCATCATATTACAAAAAATGTATGTTACCATACAAAATATATATTTTTATCAAAAATGTATGTTACAAATAAAATGTATGTTTTCATAAAAATATACAAGTTACTATAAAAAAATGTTTGTCACTATAAAAAATGTAACAACTCCAATTAAATAATATATCATACTTAATTACGTGGCGTTACTACTTATGATAATTATAGTTTTTTTGGAAAAAATATCGACGAGGATTCCTCATCATAGTACAAGCTAACATAGATGGCATGTTCAAAGTAAATAATTTCATAATGTTAATTTATGTAACCAATAAGTTTTAAAAAGGTAAAATTTAAGTCGGAGTCGAATAGCTTTTTTCGACTCCGACTTTGATTCCAAATCCACAAAAAAAAACCGACTCCACGACTCGACTCCTGACTCCGACTTTGACTCAACATCCCTGGCCATACGAATGAATGAAAAAACACAGAATTGACAAGTAGTGATGGTGTGTCACATAGTCGTAACACATCGATCAATAAGTCCCGGGACTAACCAACAGATGGCACCTCTAATAACAAATCCATACCATTATCAGTTAGTACCAACCAACCTTTAGAAGTTATGTGTCAAACTTTCATGACATTCCGACATTGTGTCATTGAGTTACAGTGGTTTTAGTGACGCTACTTTTGTTATTTTCAAAACAATGAAAAAAAAACAAATTTAGTGTGTTGATAAAACATTGCTTTTTAATGGGAAAAAATACCGTTCAAACTCAACGATGGTTGAAAAGTGTTATCTGGGCTCTGCTCCGTCGAAAACAACCATTTGTCGGTGGTATGCTGATTTCAAACGCGGTCGTACAGACACAAATGATGCTGAACGCTCTGGTCGTCCAAATGAGGCTATTAACATATATATTTATGATACATTTGCTTGCTCTATTTCGCACCAATTGAAAGAAATTTATATATTTTTATTGATGTTCCCTGATCATTTCATAAAACTACCCTTTTCACACTTATATCGAAACAAAACCAATATTTTATCGTCAGTCATGAGAATATCCTCCCTTTTACTAGAATAAATATCGTCTTGACAACTTCAGATATCTGAAATTCAGCATATAAGAAAAATAAACGTATGGTAGAAATATTGGCGATCCTAAGGGATGAAATAATTTCCTTTATTTTATTCATTGATTATTCAAATATATTTTGCGAATAACAAAATTTGAAAACGAATTTTGTCATGATTATGGATATGTTTTACCAAAGTTAGTATAATTTTAGATATTTTGTTACATAAATACATACCATAACACCATTTCAATGTCAGGTCAAACAACGAGGACAGCGCTCCAAACTTTTCTATCTCAACACGCATCTTTCTCCTCTTCTATAACCGTACACCTCAAACAACTCGACAATTTCACTGACTTTTTATATATCTATCATTAAAATGATTACACACTTGATCCAACTATACTTTTCCTCGTCTTCCTCTACCACGTCTTCCACGCACATTTGCATTGTATATTTGTTTCGTTAGTTTTTTCCCATTCATTCGTTCCACATGCTCAAACCATCTCAGAATACTCTTCTTCATCTTACTCGACACATCATCTTTAAGTTCATAATCATCCCTATTCACTGCATTCCATATTTATTATAGTCATCCATTGCCAACCCATGTATTCTTCTCAATATATCGTGTATGGTCACTGAAACTTTGTAATGTACAATATAGTATATCTTGCTCAGCTTGTTCTGTATCAAAATATTGTCATTGTTAGGAACATTTAACGTTAATTTTTGTAGTAATGTTGGACAGCTCACAACTCCTCGAACGAGTGTGACAACGTATATCTGGAGATGCAAATCTCTCCTTACGCTCACGGAGTTATACCCGAACACGCCTAACAGAAACTGAGTAGGATAAAGCCACGGATATACACCAAACTCACTCAAATAGTGATATCTTAGATATTTTTTTTGTACCTTCTCCACCATGAGTGAGTTATGCACCCTGGTTTGCTACGGACCAATGAATTAAACAGCGGAATGGGATATAATGAGTGGAAATATAGTTAATTTTTCTAATGTTTATAATATAAACACTCAATTATTAGATTCATATATTATATCGTTCTCACTCACTTTATACTCTCTCTCTCTCTCTGTGGTTGCAGTCCTAAGACTGGTTTGCAGCAATTTCAACTCTTCTCCTCCTCCATTCCCCCCTGTCCTGTGCGGCTCTTTTTAAATCTGTATATGTTGAGCAGCGCACGTCCACCAACAGGTCCTCCAGGTACTCTCGGCGTGGGCGTCCCCTAGAGTTTGTCCCCTCGGTCATACCCTCCATTATGGCATGCAAGAGGCCCTCTTGTCGTATTATATGACCGATCCATCTTGCACGCCTTTCGGACAAGATCCTGAGCAGGTGCCTTCCTCCTTCGATTCGTTGGAGAACCTCTTCATTTGTACTTTATACTGTTGCTATGTAAATAAATGGATTTGAGTTTTAAAATAAAGTTTTACTGTATGTATACTTGAATTTCATATCATTCGAAATTTACACTAGATAACAGTAGTCCTGGGTCGAGTTGATTTAGTATACTCAAAATATCAACCACAGACGCGCCAACCGAGTGCGCCGATGTCGGCCATGTGAATAGAATTATCAATATCCTATGAAGTGGACATCACTTGACACTGGCGTATACTCCTTCATATATTAGAGTTCACGGCCATTATTCGAGAAGAAGAACATTTCTATATATTGTAGTATACGCATATGTTAATTTAAAATTATTCGCTCGCTTACTACACATTTAATTATCATCTTATTGTAAATATTCATTTAGTTGTCAACTTTGTAGTTTAATTGTAAAATAGTTTCACTTCATAGTATCTCACTAGATAACAGTAGTCCCTGGCCGAGTTAATTTAGTCCACTCGAAATGTCAACTACGGACGACGCGCCAACCGAGTGCGCCGATATCACCCATGTGAATAGAACTAACGAGATCCTATGAAGTGGGCATCACTTGACACACTGGCGCGTACGCCTTCATATATAGGAGTTCACGGCCATTATTCAAGACGAAGAATATTTGAAATAAACTTAAAATGGAAGTTTTTGAAGGTTTCTGCAACAATTAATTTGTGAGAGTGATATATTAATCTAATAATCTAGTATTTATATGATACATGTTAGAATACTTAAGGATTATCATTCATTATAAACTGCTTTCTCATTTTAATATACTCGTAATATTTTTATTGTTCAGTTCAACAGTCAAAACACATTTTCTTAATAAACAAATTATTTTCCATTGTTATTTTATGTCTTATAATCATGTTAAGGAGTGACAGCTGTTGAATAATAGAAAATATAAATGTTCTTATAATGATACTAAATAATAACTATTATGATATGATTCTAGTGGGTTAGCAGTATATATTCCGTAAGCAGAGACAACATCATTTTTTTTCTTCCTCTTCAATCTTCAGTTTTTACGTTCTTAGAATTTGCGATTCATCATCATCATCAATGGCACTACATCCCATTGTGGGCCCCGGCCTCCTCCAGCAGTCGTTGCCATTCCCCCCTATCCTGGGATGCACTCCTCCAGCCCCTGATGCCAATCACGTTTGCATCATTCTGCACCCCATCTATCCACCTAAGCTTTGGTCTGCCCACGCTACGTCTTCCTTGGGGCTTGGAAAAGAGTACTTTGTTAGGCATTTCCTCTTCTCCCATTCTTGCTACATGCCCCGCCCAACGTAGCCTCCCAATTTTGATGTATTTTATAATGTTGGGCTCTTTGTATATGCTGTATAACTCCTCATTATATCTCACTCTCCAAGATCCATTTTCCTGTATGGGTCCGAATATTTTTCTGAGTATTTTTCTTTCAAATAATATTTCTCTTTATCGATTTCAAAGCATATGACAGCATTAACCGCTCTCAACTCTATGCGGCCATGAAGGACTTGGGTATTCCTAACAAGCTCATAAGGATGGTTAGACTCACTATGAACCAATCACAATGTAGAGTCCGGATTCAGAATGATATCTCAGAACCATTTTACACAATGAATGGACTGCGTCAAGGAGACGCACTAGCTTGTCTACTTTTTAATATGGCTCTAGAGAAGTGTGTAAGAGAATCTGGAGTACAGACAAATGGGTCAATTTTCTACAAATCAAGCCAAATACTGGGCTACGCGGATGATATTGACATTATTGGTAGATCCCCACAAGCAATGATGGAGACATTTGTTCAGTTGGAGAGGGCCGCAAACAGAATGGGACTTCGCATCAACTCCGATAAGACCAAATATATGATAGCCACTAAAGCACCCCGTAATAACCAGACACCTACCACGATTAATATAAGTTCTCATACAATAGAACGTGTAAACACCTTCACCTACCTGGGATCCATAGTGACAAGTGTTAATGATGCATCTATCGAGATTAAACGTCGAATATTCATGGCAAATAGATGCTTCTTTGGTCTGAGAAAACACCTTATATCTCGGTTGTTGTCCAGAAGGACAAAACTTACCATTTATAAGACACTGCTACGACCTGTCCTCACATATGGGTCTGAATGCTGGGTATTGAGTAAGAAGAACGAATCTTCCCTTCTAATATTTGAAAGAATTTGCGATTACCTAATTTAAAAAGAAAATTGTTATCTTATCCGATTCCCTAAGAGCACTTCATTCAATTTCAGGTTATTATTTGAGTAGCTCATACAAATAAATTATTTGCTCCATAAAATACGAGTTATTCTAATTAATGTCAAGAAATAAAGATGGTTTTCTAGCTTGGATTCTTTTACATATTGGTATCGCTGGCAATAAATGGGTAGATTCCTTGTCAAAATAAGCATGTTTTACCATTTGTCACCTAACTGATTTTTCACAGCCCGTAACTGATCTTTTAAATTAAATTAAACATGATACTTGGCACCGATGGGCGTTGGATTGGCATATGACTGGTGTAAATGAAGGCTCAAGATATAACTCAATCCAACAATCTATCCCTTTGAAATCATGGTTTAATATAATAAGAATAAACAAGATGGAAGTATCTGTCGAGTGTCGTTTGCGGACGGGCAACTGCGTGGTGGTGCTAGTTACCTATACAGAATGCGTATTGTGAAGAATCTCGGCTGTGAGTGTGGTTTGAATGATGAAACTATAAACCATAGTTTCCCAAACTTTTTCGCCCCGTAGAACACTTGCCGATTTTTTTTTGTTTTCCGTAGACCCCCTGCCTGCTTATTGAATATTGAATTTTCCTAAACTTATTAACTTCAAATGTGTTTTTAACAGCTGACACAGTGATGTTCACCTTGATATTTTTTTTTGTATTCTAGACAATTGTAAAAACAGAAAAACATGTACAATTTTTATTCATACCTTTATTTAAAATACACAAAATGCAAGTAAATATTTGGCTTTGGAACGAAACAAATCAAAGCCTAGAAAAAATCTTACATAAAATGAATACACAAATAATACTGTTAATGAGAGGGATGAACCTGATGCTCTGATAGCAATGGTTCAATATTTGACTTCAAATTAGTGAGGTATAGTCTAAAAGCTCCACGTTCAATGATTTGTATTCGATTTTTTTATGTAAGTATTTTCTATGTCTACTATAAATATTATGTACACATAATCTGTGTTAGGTGTAATAAGACATTTACAGAACGCCTAAATATTGATGATGATCTGCTCACGTGGACTCCTATTTACATCTCGTGCACCCCCAATATCTTTTCTCGCTGACATAGACCCCCTGCAAGTCGAAATCGACCCTTGGGGGTCCATATAGACCACTTTGGGAATCTTTTCTATTTACCATGTATTATTCGGCTGTCCTTTGTGATAAAGATATGATTTGCTAAAAGCTATATCTTTACCGCGCCCTATGAATGTAGAACGTTTCTTCTCTCTTTGTGGAACTTTTCCACTTATATTAAATTTTTGAAGCTTAATCAGTTGAAACTTTAAAAAGTCATTTAAAAAAAATGTTTTGTTATATTTACTCATATAATTGCACAATGACTTTAATTTAAGTGGGTGCCTATTATAAAAAAAAACTACTTTATTATATCGTGACTATGGCAACACCTAATGTTACACACGGACGTGAGTACAGTTGATTTTCAATTATTTGATGAAGATGATTGATAAATCTAAGAAATATCTACAAATGTACATCCCTGCATTGTTTGATGTGCGTCACCGTCACCCCTGCATTGTTTGACAGCGGTACTACACAGACACGGCAAGATTATTATCGGAGAAAATATCTGGAGCATGAATGGCTTCGGGATATTCGGAGTATTTTCCAGATTTTCTGTTTTTATTCTAAGATGCATTGTTAGTTACGTGCATTTATCCATGCTGACATCTATATAGCCCTAAATTCAAACGTTGATATTCGAAAATTTCGAGATATGCTTTTAAAGGATTGACCAAATGTTTGTCCAAACCACTCTCAATCTTCTACGTGCCCAAACCATAATACATCTTTTCATACAACACCTACGATGATTTTTACATTTCCTTCTTTTAAAATATAATTTAATTGATCCAACCATACTTTCCTTGGTCTTCCTCTGCCATGCCTTGCACTCACATTTGCATCGTATAATTGTTTTGTTGGTATTTCTTCATTCATTCGTTCCACGTGCTCAAACTATCTCAAAGTGTTCTTTCTCATCTTATACAGCGTATAACATTTATTTGACCTCTTTCAGTATTTTTTCACGTCCCCCTTTTTAAATTTTCCTTAGTTTTTCTCATCGACTTTTAAAAGTGTTTTTGTTTTGTTAGTCTTTCATTCCTCTACGCCCAAACCATCTCAGAGTGCTCTTCTACACCTTTCTCAACAAATTAGCCATAAGTTCACATTCATCCCATATCATTTCATTATGTATTCTGTCATCACTTATCACCGCATGTATTCTTCTTAGTACGTGTATTTTTTAAGCATTTATTCGTCTCCTTTCAGGCTTTCACCATCCATGTGGTTTTCAAATAGTTTCGGTATTCATATTCAAGAACTTCTGGTTATTTCGGATTTAAAGGGTATTTTATATAATCCAACGTCGACGTAATTATTTTAATTGTCGTGAGAGTTTGCTAAGCTTTTTAGTATCTTCCCTCTGTTTCTCCGCCGGTTATTGACTATTTTTAAGCCCTTTTACTGTCAAAGTCCATGTAATCTGGTATTTAATTTAACGTAAATTCTAAGAGAAGTTTAATGTGACACCATAAAAACAGACGATGGCTTATCAACTATGGATTTGTTCCTCAAGATAATGTCTTGCTTTATAATTCTAAAAGCGAGGGTTTATTAAGAATTATTTTCGCCAGTAAAGTAGTTTATAAACCTGAAACAAATATAAGACACAGTGGTTAGCTAGTTATGGTGTTAATTACTTGTATATTAGAACAGGGATAACTTTACATTTGAACAGAAAAATATACATTTTAAAACGAGAAAGCAGTACAAAATGAGCGGAAACACTTTTTTTTCTGATATTTATAGTACGAGTATAATATAAATACTCAATTATTAGATTCACATATTACTTAAACGCAATTTATTGCTACAAATAAACGAATTTGGTTATTACTATAATTAATGCAGATCAAACATCGTTACTACGAATATTGAGTTATGAAAATAATATTTTTTTGATGAATCGAACGAATGTATATAAAATAATATGTTTAACAAATTCTGTTTTAACATAATAAAAATTCCAGTATAACGAAAAAAAATCGGCTACAAATATTAGCTGCGGAGATCCAAACTGATAGTCTTGGATGCGATGTAATATTTAACGAATGTTTCATGGATTTAGATCGGTTATACTCAACCTGCGGCCCGCCAAGCTTTTTTGTGCGGCCCTCAACACATTTATTATCAGGAACATGATTTACAAAATCTGGCATTCTATATTTCGTATATCTTGAGATTAATTTCGACTTTGACGTACAGACATGGAAACCCGAAGAGGATGGTCGTTGTCGTGTCAACATCAGATCTGGTATAAGAGTGTTGCTACTGCACACGTTTGATTTATTCCCAAAAAACAAACATTTGACAGACAAATATGCGCGCAAATAATTTTGCTTGTGGCAACACATAAATTTTTGACAGCTCCAAAGTTGAATGCGTCACAGTCACAGTGTTGCGGCTTTATTTCAAGTAAACATTACGCGGAACACGGATACGATAGCTTTTTTTGCTGTCTTATAAAATATTGCTTTGTTATAATTTAATTACCCATAATGGCGGGTGTGTCTTCGAAATGCAATCGAAAAATGTCCGACGAAAAAAGAGTGTTTCAAGACAAATGGGAAGAAGAATATTTCGTTGTGTCAAATAAACATGGTTCGACCACATGCTTGATATGTCGTGAGAGTGTTATATTGAAAAAATATAACATTCTTCGTCATTATATCACGAAGCACAAAACATTTAGTGATACCTTTCCTCGTGGCTCTTTAATAAGACGTGAAAAGTTAACATTCTTCAAGAAGTCCTTACAACAGACGCATTGAAGATATTGCAAAACACATATTTAATCGCATCATAGAAGATCTGAAAAAATGCAAATATTTTAGTTTGGCTTTTGATTCTAGCACCGATATTTCAGCAACATCACAATGTTCCGTTTTTGTGAGATATTGTACAGGACACAATTCAGTTCATGAAGATTTTTTGAAATTTCTTCCTATGAAAAATCAAACCAGAGGCACGGACTATCTCAATACTATCAGTACATTTCTGGAAAACAATGATATTGATATTAAAAAAATGGTTTGTGTATGCACGGATGGATGCCCTTCAATGATCGGATCCGAAAAAGGATTTGTTGCTTTATTGAAAGAGAAATATAATTTAACAAATCTCTTATCTTTCCACTGTATCATACACCAAGAGAACTTATCAGCACGTATTCCCATTGCCGAAATAGACGCCGTGATGAAGACTGCAATAAGTATAGTTAATTATATTAGAGTCCAAGAACTGAACCACAGGAAGTTTAAAAGTCTTTTGGAAGAATTGAACAGTAACTATAGTGACATTCTTTTACATACCTCGGTGAGATGGCTAAGCCGAGGTAAAGTTCTGGAACGGTTTTATTCTTTGAGGCATGAAATTATTTTGTTTTTACAACAAAATAATAACATTTACAGCGAACTTAATAATGACGGATGGTGGTGTCTTTTAGCTTTTCTGTGTGATATCACAGAAATACTTAATGAACTCAATCGTGGCCTACAGGGCGAAAGTAAAATCATTTCGCAGATGGCGAATAAAGTGTTTGCTTTTGAAGAGAAATTGAACATCTACCACGAAGAAATAGAGAACCGAGTATTGCATAACTTTCCAACTGTTATAAAAGCTAAACAAGATGGTATACATGTTTCTGAAGAAAACTATAAGATATTTTTAAATTATTTAGCTGCCTTAGCTAAGGAATTTAAGAGCAGATTTCAGGACTTACGTAGTATCAAGAATTGTTTGTTACTTATAGAAAATCCCTGGCACCTAGAAACAGTAACTTTAACACATTTAGCTGCATTGGGATATGATTATGCAGTGCTTTTTGATGAATTTATCGAATTTAAGAACGATACTAATCTGAAAGCTATTTTTGAAGAAAAAAGAGAGGGGAAGGAGTACATCCATTTTTGGGAATTAGTTCCTGAAAAATACAAGACTGTAAAAAATTGTGCCTGCCTGCTCCTCACATTGTTTGCATCAACATATCTTTGTGAGTCATCATATTCCAAAATGAAATATGCAAAAAACGTATACAGGAATCGACTTACTGATTCTCACCTTGATGACGTATTGAGGGTAGCATGCAGCAATTATAAACAAAATAAACGCTTGGATACATGTTACTTTTGAGTTTTATTTTTTTCACTATTGTAATTTTGAACGAACCGTATGCTGATAAGTGATATGTACTATTATTATTCTGTTCTGGTTATATTTTTATAAATCTCAAATGGTTTTCCAAAAAAACGGGGGTGGTGGGTTTCATGATATTTTTTGTCATACCAGTATAGTGTTGCGGCCCGCGTAGCTTTACAAATATATGTATGTGGCCCGAAGAAAAAAAGGTTGAGTATCACTGATTTAGATGATCAAATGAAAAGAAAAATATAATTTTAATTAATAATTACTCGTGCCAAAGTGGGAGTGTCTAAGACTTGTTCACATTGCAGTCGCGAGTGCAGGTGGCTAGGTGATAGCTTTTTGTGTGCTTACTATACTATATTTAGTAATATTTTTTGACATCGCCTTGACGATGAAAGTCCCAGATCAACGTTCCTAAAACGTCGGCTATGATTTTAGCCAATCCAATACAGCAACAATTTCGAAAAATATATTTTACTGTACAAAAAACTTTCTTTAATACTGATAACGTCTCCATCTTGCGATTTAAGTATCGTGAGGTTCTCGAAGAAAATTAAATGAAGTAAATTTCGATATATGTTATAAGACCGACATATCGTTTGGGTTGTCCTGAAAGCAATTTCGTACTTTTAGATCAAATGCAAACGTATAATTTTTATTTTAAGTAACTTAGTAATCCTTCATGTCGTAGAACGCTAGTAATTCTCGATCAAAGCTTCGATTTGGTCATCATCAGCGCTAATCCGCCTTTCAGAGGCGATACGACCTTTAAGTGATGTATCATCACAACGGATTTTTTTTAACTACATTTTACGATCCATTATTGCATCATCGCTATGTTATATGTGTAAACTGCAAATATTTTACGATCGATTATTGCATCATCGCTATATTATATACGTATACTGCAAATACTTCACGATCGATTATTGCGTCATCGCTATGTTATATGTGTACACTGCAAATATATTACGATCGATTATTGCATCATCGCTATGTTATATGTGTACACTGCAAATATTTTATAATTGATTATTGCATCATCGCTATGTTATATGTGTATATTGCAAATATTTTACGATCGATTATTGCATCATCGCTATGTTACGTGTGTACACTGCAAATATTTTACGATCGATTATTGCATCATCGCCATGTTATATGTGTACACTGCAAATATTTTACGATCGATTATTGCATCATCGCTATGTTATATGTGTACACTGCAAATATTTTTTGACTTGTATCGCATTTTTTCATCAGAAAAGCATTAATGAAAAAAAAAATTCTTTATTTTCCATTTTTTTTAAATAACGCCTCAAAAAACTGCTCAAGCGATATGTTTAAACAATTGCTGAAAAATATTTTAAACTCTTACCTTTCATTATAATATACATTCAGCACGTTTAGAATGAAGTAACCCACGAATTTTTTGTTTATCAGTTATACAAAACAACTTTCCGACATCTTATTACTTTTTTCACACTACCCTGAGGATGAATGCTGCAAAGCCACGAAATTAAAACAGTCGTGAAAATTACATGTATTTAGAAAGTTTATCTTAAAATTTTGATGATACCATTAATATTCAAAAGTTAACCCCTGTGTCGATTTACTTGACATCGAAATTTATGAGCCTATTTATAACGTTTGACGTCACCAAGGCTTGCAATCGTAAGTAACGGTTTGAAACGGATATCACCCGTCTGCTAACGGCCCCTCCTGCCACTTCCGGCCGCGGTGCGTTTCCGCTGTGTTTCCGTGGAAGCTTTCGCGGCCAAGTGCAAAGTAGGCGATACTAATGGGAATATTATGCTGATACTTTTAAGGATATGGGATTTTCAAAGTGATTTATATTTATGATAAAATTATGACTTTGGTGTTAAAATAGTGTATTACTTTTTCTTCTTTTGACACTAAAACTGTGTAATATATTTTAAAATATTTAAAATTAGTTCAAAGCATCAGATGTACAAACTATTTTGGAGTGTAATACCAAGTAGTTTCGTTAATAATACCAACGTTTTGAAAACGTTGCCGTTTTCCTCTTCAGGACTTATAAATAGAAAAAATATAAAATTAAGGATATGTTGTACTGATGATTGAATATTCACGTTGGTTCATTATTAGTAATGGGATATCTTCATTGTATCTTTCGAATCTGTGATTGAGATATGTTTCTTTGGAGAGAAGTAGAGCTTTGCGATTGTTTGTTTGGAGAGAAGTAGAACTTTGAGATTGTTTCTTTGGAGAGAAGTAGAGCTTTGAGATTGTTTCTTTGGAGAGAAGTAGAGTTTTGAGATTGTTTCTTTGGAGAGAAGTAGAGTTTTGAGATTGTTTCTTTGGAGATAAGTAGAACTTTGAGATTGTTTCTTTGGAGAGAAGTAGAACTTTGAGATTGTTTTTTAGGAGAGAAGTAGAACTTTGAGATTGTTTCTTTGGAGATAAGTAGACCTTTGAGATTGTTTCTTTGGAGAGAAGTAGAGCTTTGAGATTTTTTCTTTGGATATAAGTAGAACTTTGAGATTGTTTCTTTGGAGAGAAGTAGAACTTTGAGACTGTTTCTTTGGAGAGAAGTAGAACTTTGAGATTGTTTCTTTGGAGAGAAGTAGAACTTTGAGATTGATTTTGTCTTCATCGAATAAATTGATTGCTTCAAATCGATACAATAGAGCGGTGTATAATGACAAGATGTTTCCCGTTGCCGGTCCTGTGGCATGAAATGGTGTACCTCAAAGTGTTAGAGATATATGAGTGACATATGAAGCTTTGAAAACATTTGAAGACAACACCTTGTTGAACATCTTACTCTCAACATTTATAATTGTACAAGAATACTTCACATATACACTACACCCGAAAATTTTACTATCATATTTCGAAATATCTGCAAAGGTTACTTTGTAGTTTGTTTTCCACGATTTACTTACCAAATATGTTTTTCCAAGTATATGAAGATGCAGGGACGTACCTGATTTAATTGACTTAGCAACTAGCTTCACCAAACTTACTTGTGTGTTATATTGGGTTGAGTCATAAATAATTTCTGTATTTGGGAACAAATTGTAATGATTCATTAGTGATCCCAACAACTCATCATACTTTATATCTGTTTATATTTGTTTAGTGTAAACAAGTATTCGTCAGTTTTTATTACGTCAGTGACAGCTTACATATTGTATTGGTGAATCGAGGATTGTGCATACGTGTTTGTGCGTCATTTCCTCATTAATTCTTTTAAAACTGCTTATCTATTTCAATGTATTACTGCCTAACTATTTCAATGTTGTCTCAACTATCTTACTTCCCATTTGTCATTATGTAAAATTTGGACTCCTTTGAGGCATTTCTCTTCTTTTTTTTTTTTTTTTTTTTTTCCTCGTTCTTGCTCACAGTTAACCTGAGGTGGTATATGTGGGTTTACTTTCTATTTTGTTTTCTGCCATACGTTTTTGTTTTTTTTTCTTTTTTATTATATTTATTCTTTAATCTAGATATGCGGGGGTGTGGGATGGAAGCCCCCTGATGCCCTTGCGGTCGGGCTCGCCCTATATTGGTGGGGTGTATCTCGGCCGTGGGAATGTTTGTGGGATGAGCCCGGACCTTTTGGTGTACTCTCTCTTGAATGTGTTTTTTTCTGTTTTTCTTTTTTTGTCATCTACTATATTTATTTTCTGTGTTTATTTTTTTGTATATGGGTCATTATCTGGAATCTTGTACATTGGTGTCCCATAGGTTATGACTTGAATCTTACTTCCATTTAAATTTTTTAGAATTATATTAAAAGAAGATTCAAATATTTGTATATTTTCCTCAAAAAAAAACATGATTTTGAAAAAATAAGTTAATAATAAACCGCGAAAATTGATACAGTTTGTCGCTGGTTTGTCAAAAACGACCTGTCCTGGTAAGCAAAATCAAAAAGTAGCGTTCAACTAAAGTATTTAACATTAAATTTAAAAATAATTTATAATTGCAATTCTCTTAATTCATCTTTTTTTATTGTTAAACTTAAATCATATTACTTAAAAAATGTGTTTTTCAATGATTTTACTGTGAAAGAAGTTGTGTCCGTGTTATTTTTCCACTGCGTTACTTCAACTAAGTTACCGGCAAAGTAACGACAAAAACCGTTTGTTTTTCGATGAACGAAGATGAACGTGTTCAGACATGTCGCTTAGTTTTGTTTAGTTCCCCTGAGTCGGTTAAAAAAGTGTCAGTGTTCTGCAGTATTCAGTGTGTTGTTACAGCGGAGGTATGTATTTTTATTATTTTTCCACTGTGTTACCATTTTTTTTTTATAATATTTCGCTAAAACTTATAGTTTAGTTAACATAATATATTAATATTGTGTTAACCTTGAATATAATATAGAAAGAATTTTCGAAATAGTGTACATTAATTGTTGGCAGCTCATTTATGCAATAAATTTCAACTGCGTTACCGGTCAGCTACGTTACCCCTTGCCTATCCATGATCGGACGCGCGTGACTATCATCATATTTATATATGTATTTAATCGTTTATAATTTCTCATAATCATTCATAAAATCAAAACAATTACCACAAACCTATCCTTTCCCGATTCCCAAAAAGATCCAAAAATTTCCAATAAATATCTTAACAGTCAGAACTTATCCGATGAAGGAGTAAGGTGTCCTACCATCGGACCGAAACTCCGAACAAGCTATCCATCACTTGTAGGGATCGGCACCAGTTTTATAATCCTGATTGTTATTTTTTATTTTTATCTGGTATGTTTTTTCTATTGTCATTTTTTATCTGGTATGTTATATTGTACCATTACTCTTTTTATAATAAATGTACATTTTATTTATTATTTCATTTTCAAAAATATAATAATTGAGATGGCGGGAAATATCGATGGCGATGATAGCGATTTGGAATTTAAGGCGACAGGCAATATATCAGAATCAGAAGATTTTGTCGAGGTACAGGATGAAGTTTATTCTGATTTGGAGACGAGTGAAGAAGACGAAGAAATATTATTTACATCAAAATATGGATTTGAATGGAGTTCATTACGAGTACCACCTCAATCTTCAAGGCATCGGTCGGGTATCAAATATTCTCATCGAAGATTCTGGACTGATAAATTCAAGTATAAATGTATGTTCCATAAAAGATATGTGTTGTCTGTTTGTAAATGAAGAGGTGGTAAAAGTAATATTTAAGAAACAAATCGGCATTTAAATCGAATTCATTCAGAAAAGAACCAACCAATATCAAAAGAGTTATATGAATTCATAGGAATATTGCTCGCACCTGGCAGAAATCGAACACGAAAGCTATCTTTGTCAATATTTGTCAAACACCTGCGTGTTTAGTACGTAGAATAGAAAAAAAGTTGTTTCGTGCCCCAATTGCGATAACTTTCTCCACAGGATTAAACTTTGATTATATGATATGTTTGTCCTATTTTCAAATTTTTACCTCTTTTCAAAGTGTTTTTAGTTTCCAAATGGCATATTTTATTGATTTGAATTTCCTGTTTGTTTTTATATTATTATTTTTGAATTTATATATTCATTTTATATTTTGTTAATATGTTAATTATTGTCTTAATTCGAATTATATTTTTATTGCCAAAAAATACACGCTACATTTTATTGTATAATTTTATGTTTTTTTTTTAAAGGTTGGAGACCTCTTTTCAGTCATGCGCATTCTGAACGTTGCGCAGACCGAACGACGCAGTGGAAAAATGACATTTGTATAGAAATGTCGCCTCTCTATTTCAACCCCTATTTTATCATTTCTTACACTTATTTTATATTATTCGACATTTTATTACATAGTAAAATAATGTTTATTAGCACAGTAAGGGAAGTGTTACTCATATTTGGTAACGAAACTGACAAAAAAAGTAACATAGTTGACTTTATGTTATTGAAATGAGTTACAATGAATAGTTTTCATAGTTTTTAATTTGGATTTAACGAAACTGACAAAAAAGTAACATAGTTGACTTTATGTTATTGAAATGAGTTACAATGAATAGTTTTCATAGTTTTTAATTTGGATTTAGGTTAATATCAATATGCCACTAACACCAGCGGAGAAGCAAAGACGGTATCGGCAACGGTTGAAGGACAACAAGGAAAAAGAAGAGGAACAAAAACAAAAAGCAAGAGCCCGCTATCACAAAAAAAAAACATTAATAGCAGAGAAAACACCAAGGGAACAGCGAATTACCAGGCGAAAATGGAGGTCCTACAAAGCGAATGAAATAATTAAAGAACAACGTTTGGCTGCTGCATTGAATGGCACACCACCATCATCCCCCGATAATAGATGTGTACCGAGTCCAAGGGTTTGTCAGGGACGAAAAAAAGTAAGAAGGGACAGGACAAAAATGTTCAGAGAAAATATAGCATTGAAGGACCAAAACCAAAAATTAAAACGAAGTGTTGAATAGTATAAAAAAAGAGCACAGATGTTAAATGACAAACAAAACCAATTATCATCGACGACATTACTTAAATTTTTCAGATAATGAATGGACTTATGTAACTTTTGATAAATCAATCAATAAATGAACTGTTTTACAAACTTATGTCAATTGCGTTACTTCTTTCTCCACTGCATTACTTTTTTGTCCCAAGTATTATTTTCAATTATAATTTTTTTTCTAAATAATTGATTTTCTAATTGTGGTTTTAAACGCAATATTCAAAATCTACTTATGTTTTTCGTTTGAGTCGTTTTTAAAACTTTACATTTCTTTGAATTATTTTAAATAGAAAATTTCAAAAACACAATCTTGGTAACACAGTTGACAAATATTCCAAATTTTATCGATAAATTTTAGTTTATTTTATCTATTAATTGTAATTAAATCTGCAATTAAATCTTTTAAAAGGAAATGTAAGAACCAATAGAATTTTTTAAATTATACTATAGATATCTAATTTTTTTCTATGGTAACGTAGGTGACATAAATTAGGAGTTTATGCAACAACTTTTTAAATAACTTGCAAGATAAAAGAAAATATTCGCTGCTGCCACTGAAATCGTGTCCTTAAAATAATGACAATATTAAATTAAAATCCTGAACAAAATCGGGGCACAAAAAAAAAAAATTTTTTTTTTTCAAATGTACAAATTTTCAGATAATGACCCATATATTCCTGTTTCTACGTGTCTAAGGGTGTGGGCTGAAAAACATCTGGTGTCCCCGTGGCTGGGTTTGCCCTATATTGGTGGGGTGTATTTTGGCTGAGGGGATGCTATTAGATGAGCCCAGACCTTTTGATAGCTTCTGCGTCTGATGTATTGTCTGCAATTTATGTGTTTTTTAGGAATGTTATTCAGGTGTGATCTTGTACATACTATGTTGCTGTCAATAAACCTAATATTTATTTATTTATTATTACGTCAGTGACAGCTTATATATTGTATTAAAATAACAATTAATCAGTCAGTGAAATGGGGGGTTTGAAAGTGCACATTCGTCATGTAATATCGTTCAAATCCTGCTGGAACCCAGATTTTTATTTAAAAAAAAAATATTCCACCCTAGTTTTTACTTAAGGACACTTAAACATTTTTCTGCTTGGTTGGAAGAGAATGCTACATGGAAATAAACCCACAAAGTTGTACTATATACAACGAAGGTGTAATACAATACTAAACAATGGTGAATCATTAAAATCATTGGTGTAATACAATGAACGGCAAAGTACTTGAGAATAAGCAAAGCTAAACACGTCAGAATCTACCATATGCCCCCATTTTTTTTTCATTCTTAGCCTCCTCTACATTCATGCAACTCGACGATTTCTCTAGCTTTTACACATATGTACGTTTCCTTCTTTCAAAATATCATTAACTTGATCCAACCATACTCCTCTTGGTCTTACTCTCACACGCTTTCCACTTACATTTTTGCTATTTATTTGTTTAGTTAGTCTTTCCTTTTTCATTCGTTCCACATGCCAAACTATCTCAGCGTGCTCTTCTTCATCTTACTCATCACATCAGCCTTAAGTTACCATATCCCTAATCACTTAATTCCATAATCTGTCATACATTGACATTCCATGAATACATGGGGTTGCTATATAAAGCATAATAGAAGAATATTTCTAAGTGAACATATGTTCACTTTTTCTACCACTTTGGGAGTTATCCCTTACATCAAAGTTGGTAGTAAAATACCATTGTGGACTATCATCTTAGCAGATTTTGATACTGTGTGGTTCAAGTACATATGTTTTAATGTCCCATTTAACACTGATACAATAATATACGTGATTTGTAAGATTTTGACTATCCGACTCGATCGATTCACCATAATTTCAGTCCAAATATAAAGGGAAAGTTGTAATAAATTAATGTTCTCTGAACAAAAGCACCTTTTTCAATCTATGTATTATTTGACAAATTGATTTGGACGGAAATTAAACCAAAATATTTGCTATGTATAATATCAACCCTTACAAATGAATAGAATGTCGCAGCAGTTAATGCTGCCAAAAAATATTCTATCAGGGCTGAATTTATGAAACTTGTTTATTTTTCAATTACATAGTCTGTGGTTTCTTTATAACGGGAATCCCACACCAGGATGTTTTTGTCAGCATTGTATCGCTTTTAAAAAAAAACCACTGTACTACAGTCAATATATATTAAACTAAGTGTAAAAAATACAACGTTAAGACGATTAAAAGTTTTAGTACATTATATTTCAAAATGTTTCCAATCGATCTATAAGAGGATAAGTATTTTTATAATAAAAGTGAGAAAAACATATATTTATTTGTCATATATATTTATTTGTACGTTAAGTTGGTACGTTAAATATTGTCTATAAAATATAATATATGAAAAGCGCGAGACTTCCAAACGGTTCCAGTTTTCCCTTGGAGCTGGATCTTCCAGGTTATACCGCTGTATTGAAAGTGTAAAACATTGGAAAAAAATAGCAACTGTGCCTGATTTGATACCCGGATTGATTTAACTAAGAAATCTATAAATAAAAAGTTTTTGAAGGTTTCCCTTATGAACGTTACCTTTACTTGAATACATTTTATATAAAATCGACGTTGTTGTCCAGGACTTAGTACTCAAACATTCGGGGTTGAAGGCTTCTGATTTTATTGACTATTGAACTCAATGAAATTGCCTAACATAATTTTTTGGAGTACATTTAAATCCGGTGTTACGAGAAAGCACAATATTAATTCCGTAATATTTTGTATGTATGAAATTTAATCATGATACAGATACAACGAAATAAACGTTTCATTAAATATTACATTCTTTATAAATAAATAAATTTAAAAAAACTGGCAGATTTATGCTTATCATTGGCTAGTGCCTCTGGGTTAATGATACTCGTAGCATTCTTACTATTTAT
Organism: Odontocerum albicorne; assembly: GCA_949825065.1. NCBI lineage: Eukaryota > Metazoa > Arthropoda > Insecta > Trichoptera > Odontoceridae > Odontocerum > Odontocerum albicorne. Next base: position 11,645,311 of record OX463862.1, read on the forward strand.
TTTATTTTGATTGTCCTGAGCTTATTATATCACCAATTGTTCTATCGAAATCATCAAGCAATCAATGTTTCCTACAATTGGCCTATCATAAGGCTGTAAATGATGGATAATCAGCATAAATACTTTATAAACCCATTTAAACTTCACATTGAATGATTTTGTAAACGATTTATTTTACTTTTATTAAGAAAAGTAATATTAAAATATAAAAAAGACATTTTATATAGCACCAAAAAGAGAACAAACTCTTTCCAAGGATGCTGTATCATATATTGGCATTCACATCCACTATTATTAAAAAAAACATGTTGAGAGTAAATGTAGGAAGGAGGGGGCTGCATGCTTTTGATTAAGAACTTCCTTATGTTTAAAAAAAGTATCAATGGAAGATGAACTGCTAATAAATCCTTTGTAGATTTTCTGATATGTGATTGTTATACATTCGGCTTTAGGTGGAGTATAGTGTTAATATATACACTCATACATTTAAAAAAAACTTCCCTATAAGGGTTGTCGTCAAGTGCTTGCTTTAAGTTGTACGAACCATCCACATATTAAACCCTTGAAGGTAGACAAAGATCTATGCAATTGAAGTGTCTAACAAAAATGAATCATTCATTCAATAAATATAACAAAATATTAATATTTTAGTTGCAATAACAAAATTAAACGTTATCGATTAACATCAATCAACAAATATTCACGTGAATCCTGCAAGAAACATTTGATAAATTTTAAGTGTTTGATTATTATTTTCACAAATAAATAACAATTTTATTTCACATCTTACATAACTCGCAAAATTTCAACGTTAGAAATAGAAATCAGTTCGTCCCTGGTTGCAATCCAATAACCATATCGAATTGGAGTCCATTCAATTTATTCTAAAGCCGCGGGTTATTGAGAATTAGATTACGCCGGAAAAGAAAATTGTGGGAAAACTATCGAGTGAAAAATTGGTTATAAACTATAGAAAGCGGAGACAAGTGTAGTGAACTGTTACATGAAGATGATAGAAAAAAATAACAAAATTCCTTGATAACAGTTATTCGAAACTAAATTAAACATACGTGATTGCATGTCATCATACCATTTCCCTCTTAGGATAGGCTTACAGGGCAAAACGTCTGACTCTCCTATCTTGACGCCCATCCTTTACCTAGGATTTCTCTAACTTTCTGCGTTTGGTTTCTCAAAATATCATTCCCTTGATTCAATCATACTTTCCTTGATCTTCATCTTCCATGTCTTTCACTCATATTCGCTTATTTTTTTGTTAGTCTTTCTTCATTCATTCGTTCTACATGACCAAATCATATTGCTTTTCTTGAGTCTTCTTAAAACATCAAACTTAAGTTCATATTGATCCCTAATCACTTCATTCTGTATTTTGTCAAATATTGTTCCCTCATCTATTCTTCTCAGTGCACGCGTTTACATAGCATTTATACTGCTCCTTTTAGTTTTTCACATTCACGTTTTACACTCATATATCAAATATAGTCCTCAGTGAGATACAGGCAAAAGCCTAGTTTACTGGGGATACGACAAATGAAAGGCAACAAACCCAGATCCATTAAAATTGTATGTTCAAATCAAATTATCTGTTGTTTTTCTCAAATTGTGTATTTTTCTTGTCATGTGTAATAATAAATAAATTAAAAAAAATAGTACTAAAATACTGTTGTGAACTATCATTTCAGCAGATTTTGATACTGTTCTGGTTGAGTATACATGTTTAAGTGCTCCGTTGTCTTCTTTTACTGTCGCTACACGCCTTTTGATATCTCTCGTAACCTTTGATCATCTGAAAAAATACTACCCGAGTAGCGAGATTCCTGAACTTGATTCAATCTTTCATCATAATCATCATTATTGGCCCTCGTAGTCGAGGATCCCCTCGCCATTCCAACGTCAATTCAATTGAAAAGTGAAGCTGAGCCGTGGAGTTTTTTTAAGTGAATGAGCCGTTGCACACCAGCAACTCACTGTCTACACCGCTGTACTGGATCCGATAGCATACTAAAGTGAGACGATCGTAGCACACCGGCATGTTTTTTTCTCCTCTTTTTGAAATAATTTATTTGACCGAAGTCATAGGCATCCTTATAACCGCGAATATTAGGCGGAAAAATGCCAGCGTTATTCGAGGGGACTAGCACATAGTGGGGTTCGAACCGACGACTTTCCGCACCGAAGTCCAGTGCATTACCGCGCGGCCATGCACCTCTCACATTTACATTTCCATTCAAACGTTTCTCCATCATCATTACTTTGGATTTCACGACATTCACTCGTTTCGTATATCTCGTAGAATTATAAATTCACATATTTTTATCAATTCACGTTGGAAATTTTTAACGTTTTAAATTGTACAATAATAAAAATTCTGAAAAAAAAATGTTTTTTTTCATCCATTATAAAATCCCATATAAAATAGATTTATACAGTTTTTATACTGGTTTGAAACCAGTAATAGAATTTGACCCAAGCATAAACGTCTCAATTTAAGGTTAGTTTCAGGTACGTGTTTCGCATTTTCGCTAAATTTGCAATTTGGCTTAATTTAGCGAAATTTATTTATTTTACCTTTATCCAAAATCCGGGACGGTAAACACATTTAAATCCTAAGCTATCAAATAGATACTTTCAATACCATCATCATTTTCACGATCACTTCAAAATAATGTCTAACAACTTCCCATCACACGCTCTACAATTGCAACAGTGTTTACATTAATGCTTTGGGTAAAATAAGGAGAGAAATAAATCAGAACTTAATACAAAATACTGCCTAGCTCCTTGGCCTAGCTGGTAAGGCGCTTTTCACCCAGCCCGTAGGTTATGGGCTCGATTCTAGTTGTAGCCCAGATTTAAAAAAAAAAAGAAAAAATAATTCCTGCCTGGTTTTCACTTATGGAATTTATGTACATTTTTATTATCTAGGGTAGGGATCTCCAAACCCCCGGGCCAACACCGGCCCACGAGCACCACCATTCCGGCCCGCGGTAGTGGGCCGGATATGCCCGGTATCCGGCCCGTCATAATTTATTTTGATTACATTGTAAAATTTACAATGTAACTCATAATAATCAGATGTTTTTATTTAACGACTATAGTCACAAAACACACAAGTCGCACTATATTTCGCTTTTCGCGCATCGGCTATCTCTGGCGTAATGAAATGTCTTTGACACTTGCCCGTAAGTACCAACCGACATTGCGAACGGAGCGGAGTCCACCTATGCGCCCTGCGCCATAGATATCTCACTCGCCGGCTAGCCCCAATACGAAAATTTGCGCGCAATTCAAAACTACAGTATGTTGGTATGATGAGCTAGCTAAGTCTTGGTCCTTGGGATTTAGTGCAGGAGTTAGTGTGGCCCTTAGGCTAAAAAGTTTGGAGACCCCCTAGGGTATTATTTGTGTTTGAAATCAGGAGACTATCGTTTAAAATTTATTTTGTTAGCAAAAATATTTGCTAGACGCCAGTAATATGCCTTTTTTTGGAAAAAGTGTGGATTACGTGAAAACACGGGATTGGGATAGAAGTGTTAAGTTTTATTGATAGACTTCTGTCGCACATAGCTCCCGTCGTTCCTCTGCATTTGTTCCGGCCAATTTTTATTCGGCTTGAATCTCTACTGTACAATACTTCATACCAGAAGGCATTGAACTGCTTGAACGTTAAAAATATACGCCAAATTCACATACTGTCTCTATTGTATAATATTCTCAACTATCCCACCGCCCCCTCTTATCTTGTCGAAAAATTTCAGCGTCTTTCCATGGATTAGCGCTACGCTCAAACAGGGATTGTTTATTGGCCTTTCAAGTTCACCGCTCTTCTTTTTTCACGTCGTCCTTTACTGTCTATGCAGTGACACTCTGCAATCAGTTACAAATCAATGTCAGACTCGATCCGTCCTTGGCATGCTTTAAGAAGCGACTGAAAAATTCTTAATTTCTAGTCAGTAAAATAACGTGTTTTATACCCGATTCTTCTTTTTCTTTCCTCTCCACCATCCCTTCCTTTTCCTTTAATTGATGATATCTCACTTTATATGAACAGGAATGTTCTGGTGATTGCCCGTCTTTTTGGGGTTTGTCGGTATATGCTCACGTATGTTATGTGTTCATGGATTTCGTAGGGAGGGATAATCATTAAAAAGTTTTTTGCGACCATGTTACTTGCTTTATTTACTTTTGTCTGGTTGGTTGGAAGAGCTTGCCGTCTTGTAATAAGCTCGCCAGATTGTATTTGCAATAAAAGTGTTAAATAACTAAAAAATACAATATATTGAATGCTGCAATTTTTTTGCGAAATATGACAGATTGTTTGGCTGCCCGACATAAGATGTAAACAAAATACGAGTATGTTCTTATCAATAAATTTTGTTGATAACTTTTGACTCATGCCGCTGGGTTTATTAAATAGTTTATTGAATATTAACATTTCTAAGGATAACGATTCTGTGTACAGGCGGCCCTCGACTTTCGCACATAATTGGTTCATGAAAATGTGTGCGAATGTTGAATGTTTGTAAGTAGAGGGATGTAAAAAAAAACATCAAACATTGTATTTTAAAATATTTATTTATCAATAATACAATATATTAAAAATAATTTATTTATCAGTATACATAATTAAGTTAACGAGGCGTGTTTAAGTGTTTTCAGATGTTTTCTTTATAAATTTGTCAAGAGTTAGTTGAATACCGCAATATACGTGATTGGACTTCCATAAGGGGTGTTGGAGATTTTTTTCGAGCTGCCGGGGACAAAGATATCTACTTTCAAGTGATATTCGACGTTGAGGGGACCTGATATGACACTGAGAAGAAGAGGAAGTTGAATAACACCCTTTTTTTTTTTTTTTCTTGATAAATAATTCTATAACATGCTGTGTATTTCTCAATTGCCCTACGTACTTGAGATATACGTTCTCCATTAGGATCACATTCTTCCGTGATAGTAAAAAAAATTCAAGATGCATGAAGGATTCATTCACATTTTTGTTTGTCAAAATCTTGACGATTTTGTCAGTTTCTACTTCCTCACTTTCATTGTGTATTTCATTTAACTCTTGTTGCTCAATTAAGTATTCATTTGATAGAGGTACTGAGTGAGATTCCATCAACTCGTTAACATCTTCGTTGTTGACGTCCAAGTTTAGTTCATTCTTTAGGCTAACTATTTCATTTGTAATAGTTTCCGGAGATTCTTCAGAATTTATAAAATCACTCATCCTTTGTGGGCATAATTGTTTCCAGGAACCTTTCATTGTTCACTCTTTTATTTTAGTCCACGAGTATCCAATATTGTTTATTGCATTTCATATGTTATAGTTCTTCCAAAAAAGTGGGAGCGACTGCATGGAAGCTAACAATTTTTGCATTATCGACAAAAATCTTTAAAAAATTTAATTTAAAAAAATGTGCGAAATAGCGAATTGTACGAAAGTCGAGGGCCGCTTGTAATTAGATAACTTGGGTCAACGATGTTTTCGACTTAGTATATAAAGGTCAACCTGGTACGAGTAGATTTAGAATCACGTCTAAATAAACGTTCTTGTATATTTATCATATATAAATAAGTTTCAATGCTTTTTAGCTATCATTCGTTATAAAATGTTTCTTGTGTATATTGCTTCAGTACTAGCTTTGGCGTTTCTTTCAGTACAAGGTAGGAGGTATTTCATACTTGTGCTTTTTGCATGCACTGAAAATAATATACGGAATGATGATGTGTAACAGAAGACAAACTTCTTGGCCTAGTTTTATTAAATTGTATTTTCTTGCAATGTACGGTCGATTTACATTTGATGATACATATAAAAATTTTAATTCTCATCTTTACAAAACATAAGATGTTACAAAGGGTGTGAACTGAAAAACATCTGATGCCCTCGCAGCCGGGTTCACCCCATACTAGTGGGGTGTACCTCGAACGGAGGGATGTTATGAAATGAGCTCAGACCTATTGATAGTTTTTCTCTTAAATGTATTTTCTGCTATTTATCTTGAGAAATATTAGCGATTTCGGAATGTAATTATTTATGTATATACTCGTACTATGTTGTTATCAATAAACCTATATTTATTCAAAGGCGAAATTGCGATGGACCGGGCATGTGATACGCATGGGTGATTATAGACTCCCAAATCGCGTCTTGTACGGGGAAGTGGTGGGCAAGTGAAGAGTTGGTGGGCAGAGGAAGCGCTATAACAACGTCTCAGCGGCTAGACGTATGAGAAACAGCCTGCGCGCTGCGAACATGCGTCAACATGGCCAGGCGGCTCAGCAGGGTCCATATGTCTGTGGCATTTGCGGGAAGGAGTGCGCATCCAGGATCGGGCTGTTCTCTCACAGAAGATCACACGATCGACGTGGGAGAACGGTTCAGGACTGAGGTTGGAGTGGCGAGGGGATCCTCGACTGCGAGGCCCAGCAATGATGATGATTTATTTTTTTAAGTATAAACATTAAAATTTTCATATGATTTATACAAAAATATAATTAAAAGAAACACGTACATACCTCCACACACACAAGCACAGAGCAAGCCAAGGTCCAGAGTGTGGGAGGACTCTCACAAATCCGTTTAGAAGAGCGCACTTGAGGAGAGTTTGCTCTCTTAATGGAACTTTACATTGTATTTTATCCTGTGAATTGAGGAGAAAAGTTGATTATGTGTATAAAAAAATTTAGTGTAAATAAAATGTGTGAAAAATTGATGTTTGTTTAATAAAAAAATTATAGCTTGTAAAAAAAATTTAAATGTGTAAAAAAATTGATAATGTGTAAAAAAAATAATAATGTGTAAAAAATTGATAGTATAAAAAAATGATAATGTGTAAAAAGAAGTTGATAATTGTTTCAGCGAGAACTACCTCTGAGGATAGTTATATATTCGTGAAGGAATTCGGTGCATTCTACAAGCAATATACTCCAAAAGTTTGGCACGAAGCAGTAGAGACATGTGCAAAGGAAGGAGCTGTAGTGTGGACACCGCCATCTCGAGTGGAAAGCGTCACCATCATCAACGAAGTTTTCAAGCTACAGTGGCCCATATGGGTTGACCTCAGCGAAGTGGAAGAGAATGGAAATTGGAAATCAATTAAAGGTTGGTAATAACATTATCTATCATCTGAGACTATGTATGAATTTATGCCTACGACGACATCTTCAATTTTTTGGACATTTTGGAGTGGTCAGTGGTCACTAGAAGCGTGGAAGAACGATGCACAAGAGAAAAAATCCCAACGTGTTGGACTGACCAAGTGAGATACACAACAGGACTACCCTTAACAACTGCTCTTCGAATCGCGGAGGAGGAGTTGTCAAGGTCTATTATGGGAGTCACAAAGCGCAGTCTATTATTTCCTCACTCAATAATATTTTTTTCCTCAGTGTATACCTCTTTTTCGCTCAGTGTAATTGTTTCCTCAGTCTACCTGTTCCTCACTCAATGATGTGTTTTTATTTGTTTAAGGTGAAACGCTGTCGAAAGCATATGATGATCCCTGGAAGTACTTTGAGCCAGATAATGGAAAGTCACATAGCTGTGGCAAAATATACAAAGACAGCAACATTTTACATACTAATTGCGATTGGGTGTACCCTTTTATCTGCAAAAGACGACCCGAAGATGTCAAAGCACACACAGGTGAGGTGTTCAAGCATAAATAATTTCAAAGATATGAAAACAATGAGTTCAGAAGAATATTTAATAACAAAGGAAAAGAACACGTTAAAATGGTTTTGGCATGTGGAAAAATGTATAAAGAATGAAAGAAAACATAATGTGTATCATCATCAGCATTCATTTATCCACTGTAAGATATAGGTTTCTCCAAGTTGTTTCCAAGAAATCCTGTCTTTTGAGCACTGCTGCCACGTAATCACTGATTGCTTATGTACGAGTATTTCAACCACCCAGCATGCCTTTGGTCTTTCTACAGTACAAGTTCTATCTAATGGGTACCACTGAGTTACTTTATACGTGCAACGATGGTGAGTTGCTCGGGTGACTTGCCCATCCCACTTCCACTTAAGTATTTTTGCAACTTCTACCATATTATTACACCATAAACTTTTTTTGGGCACGTATCCACGCATTGCGTTTACGGAATGAATATCACCCGAGAGAATGAGGTGAATTAAGAGGAGATTAGAGTCCAATGGACCAAATTTTAGCAGTAATGGAAATTGTGGAACGTTGTTCTGAAACTGACTTCCTCTGTATATAGCGTTCTACACCAGTGAAAAGGCTCCGTCAAGAAAAAAGGTCTGGGCATAGTTGGAATTGTTTGACAGAAAGAATGTGTAAAGCATGAAACATTAAAAAAACCCACTTGTTACGGGATAGGTAAATGTGAATAACAAAAAAGTTATGTGCGGAGATCTGTCTTTTCTGTTTATTTCAAAAGGAATACAACGGGATGGTGTTTAGGTTAATTGGGCAATACTTTATTAAAATAAAATATTTTCTTTTTCAGGAACCAATAAAAATATACATATGCAACCAAACAGCGATAACTCGGTCGTTCCTCATGATCGCGCATTTGGGAAAAAACACATAACAGAATTCGTCAAGATATATTCAAGAAAACTTGCAATGGGAGCAAATGAAGAGATACCGAAACGTCTGTGGAATTGGAGTGGTGTCGATGGGGAAGAATTGGAAGAAAAAGCAAACTCATCAGAAGAAAAAAATAACCATAACGCCGATAACAAAGAAGAGCAATTTTTGGAGATGATAACCAAAAGACAACAACAGTTCTCGGAACAGATGTCACTGTTAATAAAACACAAACTCATCGAAGCTAAAGAATCAATGATAGAAGAAAACAGAAACATGGAAGACAACCTGAAAAAATTAGTTCAAAACACCAAAGTCGAGTTGCAGAATGATATACATAATTTTTTTCTCCGAGAAGGTAAGCCTGAGGTGGAGAGGCAATTGATCAAAACGAAGATTATGTCTAACGAGAATATGGCAAAGGAACAAATGGTAGAAAACATATTTTCAGAACATAATAACGCTGATATTAGAGAAAATGAAAAAGTTTTTGACAATAATGAACCAAATAGGTATTCAATATGAATTACAGGGGCTATATGCAAATGATTTGATCCGATTCTTTGATACACCGGCAAAAATATATCAAGATGACAATGAATGCGAAGGCAATACTGATATGATTGAAGGTGAACTTCAAAAATTAATATGCGAGTACGACTACAGTGAGGAAAATTTAGAAGATGAACCAAGTTCTGATGTATTCGGTTTTTAAATCATAAAACCCTAATTTAAAAAAATCAAATCGTTTTGATATATCCTTTATTTATAGTTCTATATCCTTTATTTATTTATTCAGTGACAGGCGTTTTGCCATACAGTGGCTTTGTAAAACTTTAGGCGAAGTTTAAATTGCCATGATGCTATGAACATCTAAACATATTTGCATACAGTATATAAGTACATAAATATTAAAATTATTAAAAAAACTCTTTTCATCGTTTCAATAGCTGCTATTTTGTTTCTAAACCCTTAGTCCCATCCTGTTGAAACCGAGTCCTTGGTACTCCGGAAATTCTTGTAATTTCACAGTCCAAACTTTCCCAGCATTTGAATGTTGTGCTTCGAACTAGCTGTTATTGCTTGCTCTCGAGCGTCCTCAAAGAAACAAGGACCTATGATTTCAAAATGTAACTCTTGTACAATGGAGAAGTCTTTGGTGTTTCAGTCTTGGGGTTTAATCGCTCTAACAACGGTCATTCGTATGAAAATGTGCTTCGTCTGAAAAAAGTGTTGTTAAATCCTGAAAAGCATTAAACCCAAAGAACAAACATTTTTTCCACGAACTCCAGCCTTTTAACAACGTATGCCTCATTTAAATTCTGAGCAAGTTGAATTTGATAAGAATGGAATTTAAGTCAAAGGAAAAAATCCTCGCAAGGTCGTACGCGACATCGCTAATGCTGACAACAAAAGAACGCTGTGTTCTGTATCACTATGTATATGACATTTATGATTATGGAGATGACTTTGTCACAGGTCTTGCCTAGTGAAGTGGTTATCTATATCAATCAAATAGGTTTATGAATTGTTTATGAATATTATGAACTCATTGAGTTGTCTTTCCAATTAATCTATATTATTTGAATTCTAAATGTTGTATTGTACTCGTAGACAGTAAAAAAATAACTGAAAAATTGCCAGAGATTCTTAATTTGAGTATTTAAAGATCTCAAACTTATCATATCGTAATAAAGTGACATCCTTGTAAAGGTCCTTTTGTGCCCTCTCACCTGAAATCGGCAAACCGTGTGAGCCTTTTTTTTCCTTTTTCTGGTTATTTCAACAAAGCGAAAAACCTTTTCAAAAGCCTTTTTGTGTACGTCAGCAGCTTGTTCAAATGAATTTTGTGAATCATTTCAACGTTCATTACAGTTATTTCATTTGTAAAAATATTGTTTGAAATTTGCTGTACGTTGAACAAAACACTTCCCCTGGTTTGTTTGTTATTATTCTTTGAATTCTATTATATATTACCAAAAAAACACGGAGTGTTAAAATTGAAAAACAAAAAAAATATTTCATATAATACGCCTAATGGTCAATACCAACAAAATTGTATTTCTATTAATCATACTACAATGACATCTCTCGGTTTTGTCACCAAAAACAAAGATCAACACTATAGTATGTGTGTCGATAACTTAGAAAACATTATTGTGAACAAAAAAAAAAGTGTCTTAGATAATATTCCGGGCAATATTTCTTTGAGCGCCTGCAAAAATAGATTGTGCTATCTAACTAGCAGGTATGTTTACAATTTGAATGATTAATCGAAATATTGAAATCAAGACGGAAAGTAGGAAGCGAGGCAGGGTTACTATTGAGAAAATACGACACTTAGGGTACAAGGTATCGGTAACTTAATGGTTAAAGCTGCTGTCATGAAAACAGAAGATGCAGGTTTGAATCCTGCCCTATACCATTATTATTTTCATGTTTTTCTTCAGTGACCCCTGGTTTGTTTGTTATTATTCTTTGAATTCTATTATACTTATAATTTTATTCATTATTTTTATCCACAATATTTTAATCATTCATATAAACACAAACGATAGATTTATAGCATATTATAGAATTTTTTCAGATCAACTAGTTTTTGTTACACAACTATTACAGATATTTTTGATCTATTTTTTTTATCTATTCTTCAATTTCTATATGTGATTTTTATAAAGTTTGGACTCCTTGAGGCTTTTCTCTTTTTTGCAAATAGTTGACCTGAGGTGGTATTTGCGGGCTTACATTTAAAAAAAATCTGAGTCTACATGTAAAAGGGTGTGGGCTGAAAAACACTTGATGTCCTTGTGACCAGGCTCGCCCTATATTTATGGGATGTAACTCGGCTGGGGGATGAGCTCGGACCTTTTAATAGCTTCTCTCTTAAATTAATTTTATGCAGTTCATTTTGAAATATACAATATGTGTGATGTCGGATAAATTTATATTTATATATGTACACACTATGTTGCTATTAAAGAACCTATATTTATTTATTTAAGTTAATCTGAGGTAGAATCTGTGTTTACTGTTTTATTTTTTTTTCCATTTATTTATTTTCTGTTTTTTTTTCTTAATCTACATGTACAAGAGTGTGGGCTGAAAAACACCTGCTGTCCTCGCGGCTGGACTCGCCCCATATTGGTGGGGTGTATCTCGGCCGGAGGAATATTATGAGCCCAGACCTTTTAAATAGCTTCTCTTTTCAATGTATTTTTGGTTATTTATCTTGAGATATATTTGTTTTTGGAACGTATTTAAATATGTAACATACATACCATGTTGCTATCAATAAACCTTAATTTTTGAAACGTATTTAAATATGTAACATACATACCATGTTGCTATCGATAAACTTTAATTTTTGGAACGTATTTAAATATCTAACATACATATCATGTTGCTATCAATAAACCTTAATTTTTGGAACGTATTAAAATATATAACATACATACCATGTTGCTATCAAAAAACCTTAATTTTTGGAAAGTGTTTAAATATGTAACATACATAACATGTTGCTATCAAAAAACCTTATTTTTTGGAAAGTATTTAAATATGTAACATACATACTATGTTGCTATCAATAAACCTTAATTTATTTATTAATATTTTTTTATTTAAGTTGGTAAATGAAAATATTATTTGAATAAGGTAACAAAAATAAATTTCAAAGGAAATAATAATGAGTATAGGAGTTAAGAAACAAGAGATAAAGTTTAAAAAAAAAAATGCTTTTTACGTTTCGAGATAAATATTGTAATATTACATTTTTTCTTGAATGCCACTAAGTAAATCACATTTGATTGAACGAAAAAGAGCAAAAAATAAATTTATTTTTGAGCACACTTATTGAGAATATCTTGAATTATTCACTCCTACAAAGAAGGTTTACAGAACGATATAACATTACAAATTTAAAATATTGTTAATGAAAATGGGAACCAAATAATATTTTTTTATTTTATTTATTTATTTTATTATTACACATGACAAGAAATATACACAATTTGAGAAAAAATAACAGGTAATTTGATTTGGACATATAATTTTAATGGATCTGGGTTTGTTGCCTTTCATTTGTCGTATCCCCAGTAAACTAGGCTTTTACCTGTATCTCACTGAGGATATTTAGCATGAAAAAATAAATCGATACTTCTTTCCGATTTTTGATAACACAAAAAAACCCCGTTGCACGCTCTCATCAACCTGACAAACAGTGACACTCAACTACAACTGGAAACATCTTGCGAAACTCAACTCCTCACACATTATCACTCCAGAAAGACCAAAAATATTCATCCCACAATATACCGCACACAATCATAAGAATAAAAATCAAAACAAATTCAAAACAAAAAAAAAAAAGAAGAAAAAAAGAAAAACACACAGAAACACAAATACAAAAACATCCAAAATTAAAACAACAAGAAGAGACCCACACTCACGAGCTCACATAAATCCTTTTTACTCATCATTCATCCTGAAAGCCCAAGTACTCAAAATCCTGTCGCAATAACAACCACGCTCCGATCGACTGTCTAAATGGTTTTCCTACCTTTACTTTTATTGAAGTCGGCACGCCATTGTATGTAATGGGAGCCAAATAAGCATATCGCCTTTGGGCAAAAGAGGTTTTAACTCTAGGGATGGTGAACATTTCATTAGTTGCCATGCGTGTCATGTGTGTCTGCTGAGTCTGCATCTTCCCTTCCTCTCGATGGTAGTGCCAGAGAATGGATTTGAGATGTAAATTGGCTATGTTCAGGACCTGATACTCTCTAAAAAGCTCCGCCGTGGGATACCGAGCAGGAAGTTTATTGATTATTTTCACAATCAATTTTTGGGAAACCTGTAATATGTGTTTTTGGGTTAAGGTGCACCCCCCCCAAACTGATATACCGTAAGAAAGTGCTGACTGACATAAGGCGAAGTATATACTTTTAAGAATATTTTCACTGAGCACAATATACGACATGATAATACATAACCATTGTATGGAGATAACCACTTCACTAGCCAAGGCATGTAGCGAAGTAATCTCTTTCCTTGCTCATATATTTTATATAGTTTCCTAAATACTAAAAAAATATACAAACTTATGACCTCAGTGACCTAGGAAGTAAGATATTAGAGGTAGCGAGTTCAATAACCGTTATTGGCCAGGGCTTTTTGAAAAAAAAAAAAGGTTCAAGCTTACTTTTATCTTCAGATAAATAAAGCTTTTTAATTTTGAAAAAAAAATGATAAGCATAAAACATATTTGATTGAGCCAAGAAAATTGTTCCAAAATCAAGTCAAGTGAATCACAAAATTTGATAGTAACATATAATGATGCATGATGTAACAGATTACAAATGATCTTACTGCCACCAGATCGGAGAAATTTGATAGTAACATACAATGATGTATGATGTAACAGATTACAAATGACTTACTGCCACCAGATCGGAGAAATTTGATAGTAACATATAATGATGTATGATGGAACAGATTACAAATGATCTTACTGCCACCAGATCGAAGAAATACACATAGTTCATGCTCAGAAAGGAAATTAAAAATTTCACACAATAATTTTGCGTGTGAATACAAAATTCATGAACACATTATCTAAAAATCTATTAATATTACTAAAAGTATAAATATTATAATAAACATTTTTATAACATATTCCCAAAGATATATCAAAAAGGATTAGGTACATGCACACATATAATATAAGCACACAAAAGGCCAGAGCCCAGGAGACCCAGTGCTAAAACATACAAAAAAATTATCAATTTAAAAAAAAAAACAAACTTGTCATATAGTAGAGTGCATAGTTTTTTTTTCTTTCTATGTTCATCCGTTTATCACTAATACTCATAGAATCACCCATTTCAATAACTATCAATTAGCTTCATCTTTTTCGTGCACCGTGCAAAAGTATAAATATTATAATAAACTTTTTTATAACATATTTACAAAAATATATCAAAAAAGATTAGGTACATGCACATATATAATATAAGCACACAAAAGGCCAGAGCCCAGGAGACCCAGTGCTAAAACATACAAAAAAATTATCAATTTAGAAAAAAATAACATACTTGTCATATAGTAGAGTGCATAGTTTTTTTTCTTTCTATGTTAATCCGTTTATCACTAATACTCATAGAATCACCCATTTCAATAACTATCAATTAGCTTCATCTTTTTCTTTTTCGTGCACCGTGTCTGGCTTTCCTGTCGTAACGAGTAGTAATCACTCTTGAGAAAGAAAAATTGTCTATGGCTGCACGAAACAGCTCCTCAATTGTTTGGATATTGGTTCAAATGTTGCGTAATCAAAGCTCTAAATGTTAACCATCAATAATAATTTTAGGATTTGGTATTTTTCATCTCTCAATATATTAACCAGATAGATAATCTTTAGATATTTTATGATATTTAAAAGCTCTTATGCTACACCTGTTCGACGCAACATCTCGGTGTTCGAGATACGATGAAACTAAGACATTAGGCCATTATCCGATAAAACCACATTTCAAATGCTTCTAACTTACGAGTATTTAATATTCTGGTCTTCCTGGTACGTGTATAAACTCCATGAAGTAAAGTATACTATACAAAGCACTTAATAATGCTTTGCCAAAGTTAAAGATAAAAGTTATCATTGCTGAAAACTGATCTTATTTTGAGAAATCCTGCACGTACGATTTTAATTCGGTATCTTACGTTTCTATCTGTAATGAGACTTCCTAGATACGAGTATTCGGCATCTTACGTTTCTATCTGTAATGAGACTTTCTAGATACGAGTATTCGGCATCTTACGTTTCTATCTGTAATGAGACTTCGTAGATACGAGTATTTGAAAATGTTCACTTGCTTTTTAGGTTTCCCGGTCAGCTCAATGATAGAAAATTTTTGATTGTTGACTTAAGAACATACATTTTGTTTTTATTAAAATTAGTATTTAGTGTTTGCTGTGTTTATTCTATTTAGTAAAAACCGAGTTCATCTAGGTTATGCGCCAGGATCACAGTATCGTCAGAATATGTTATCACATCGATGGGCACTACATATATCTGTATACCCATTGGTTCATTTTGTATGATGTTTTAAATTTTCAATCTGAATAGAAGTTAAACAGAAGTGGTGAAATATACACCTTAGAAGCGCACCATTTTCTTGAAAAAATCTTTCAGCTGCCTAAATACTTCTATTTTAGCTGTCAATAATGTGTAAACAAATCGCATCGTTAGATTGTACGCGAAAGACAAATTAAAATGTGAAAATTTCATAATAAATTAAGTTACAAAGAAACAAATCAAATTAAAATGAAATCGAAAACGGACGAGCTGAAAAGGAAATGAGTGTTTTTTTTTTCAATTAGTATTTTGAGGTTTGATTAAAAAATATCATTACTAGCAACTTTGATTCGGAATGATTTGCTTTTGTTTTGCGAAAAAGAGCTTTCGAAAGTTATTTGCGTGAATTAATAAGTAATGGAAAAATACTATTTATGTTGTTCAAATATCTTTTTTATTCCATCTGTCATTTTTCTTCCAAAATATGTGATTTCATGTCAAAATTTGAAGTAATGATAGTGGTTTATTTCAGCAAGCTGTATAAAGCATAAACTAATATTCCATGTTATATGTCCTCAGTAAGTTACAGACACAAACTTATATTCCATGTTAAACACGATTCGTGTATGTCCTCAGTAAGTTACAAACATAAACTTATATTCCATGTTATATGTCCTCAGTAAGTTGCAGACATGAACTAATGTTATATGTCCTCAGTAAGTTACAGACAAAAGCCTAGTTTACAAGAGACACGACAAATGAAAGGCAAAAAACCCAGATCGATATATTTTGTGTGTTCACTTTCAATTATCTGTTATTTTTCCATAAATTATGTAGATATAATATCTCGTGTAAATAAATACAACAATTATATTAATACCGAGTTTCGAGTTACTTAACTGAACTTTTCTTCAGGCAATCTTAATGTTCATTTTTATTATTTATTACTGACGACCTCTGTGGCTTAATAGTAAGACGTTTGACTTTAACTCAGATATTTCGAGTTTGATTCCCGATGGTACCAAAGTATGATTTCTACTATCGAGTGAAACAATACTCATACTTAACGAGTGAGCGTGGTAGCGTTGTTGCCTCTTCACGTGCAGTAGTGTTGCTAACACATACAATGACGAACTGTTAATTCCATGCCTACTCAAGTGACTCTTAATTCAAAAGCTCGATTATTGGGGTCGAAGACAATATTGTATCTCATCAATATGTTCAAATTACCAATCCGGATATGTTGAAGTTCTCGTAACAAAAAGATTTTTAAAATTTTTGGTAAGTTTACGCCCATGATACTGAGACAGGCAAAAATATTACGCCTTGCCATAAAAGCTTTTTTTTATGAACTGTCCTAGAATATGAATATGCTCGAGTGTCGGACATATTTGGAGACAGTTTTAATGCTTTTAAAAGTTCTTTCAGGGAGCGTTTTTTGTTTATTCGATTCATAAATCCGGCGCCATGACGTGACTCGTTGTTTTTTCTCGTTTTTTTCATTTTGAAGATTTTTATCCATGAAACTTGTATAAAAAATGTATAAAAAATACGTTGTACTTTCAATTCACGTTTTTTATGTTAACGTGATTAAGGAAAGAAATATTTTTTGTTTTGTTTTTGTTAATAGATAATCATTTTGTATGTCACGATACTGGGTCTCCTGAACTCTGGCCTGTTGTGTGTTTGTATTATATACATGGTAGATAGTATTCGTTTTTGGTATTTTTTGTGTATACATACGTCATGTTCATTTTTGCAGTGTATTACACTTTTGTTGTATTCAGTACAACCTGGTGGGCTTAATACCATGTGGGAAACTCTTTCAACCAACTAGGAAGATGTTAAAGAGGCCTCAACCGAAAACCAGACTGTAATTCTTTTTAAAAAATGTGGGTTCCAGCGATATTGAAACCCGCAACTTACGGGCTGGGAGACAGACTTCTTACCAA
This sequence comes from Odontocerum albicorne, assembly GCA_949825065.1. NCBI lineage: Eukaryota > Metazoa > Arthropoda > Insecta > Trichoptera > Odontoceridae > Odontocerum > Odontocerum albicorne. The sequence continues at coordinate 11,662,922 of OX463862.1, forward strand.
CTGGACCACGGAGGTCGTATGTTTGTACTTAAGTAACACTATTTATACACCTTTAGTCCTTTAAAATCTTCAGACCTGGCGTCCATATAATGAATACAGAGTTCAAATGCACTTTGTAAACAGCTTTGAGGTATATTATTTATAGTTAAGGCATTAACGTTGTGGAGGTTTAAATACATTGTAATTTGTTTGAATCAAACACTGTTTATTTAACTTTTTATAACGGTATAACCCTACCGGTTTCAAGGCTTTCACCTCATCATCAGGGGAGCATGAACAATACTGAATTCTGATCGCCGAGGTTGTCCCCTCCCTCCCCTCACCCACAGTCCCCAACCCAAATGTTTACCGTTAGAAGCGTGTATCGTGTCGGTATCAGTTCGAACAGAATTTAGTCTTGCTTGTGCTCCCTCTGATGATGAGGTGAAAACTTTGAAACCGGTAGGGTTATACCGTTTTAAACAGTGTTTGATAAAAACATATTAAAAAATTTGTGGTATAATTGTGTTTTCTGATAATAAATAAAGTGTAGGATACTGTATTATCGACTTTAAAAGTTTTGAGCGCCATCTATCATATATAAACCAATACGACATAATGTTGCATTTAGTGTAAATATTATAATACACACACAAGCAATAATGTTTATTTAGAACCTTAGAATTAATTCTGGTCTGATGAGGTAATGCAACAACGTGACTTCTTTATTAAAGGAAACTACGACAGAAATTTGACTTCAAATAATTATTTCTTCAGAAAATAATAATACCTATGATTAAATATTTAGGTCGGACTTTAAATTTGGCCTATGCCCCTCACCTGGCTCGTTTTACACATATTATTAATAAAAACATACTTGGAAATAGAGAGCGTGTGGTGAGGAGTTGCTCGAAAATATTTTTAAGTGATCGTCAAAATGATAACGCGAATGAAATTATGTGTTTTATAGTTTGGAACTATTTTTGCCGATCCGAATTAACCTATGAATTCGGAATTAAGCTAAACAAAATTCCTAATTTAGCGGAAATGCGAAAAAAGGGGCTTAGACTAACATTAAACTGTGTCAAATTCTTTTCCTGGTTTCGAACAAGTATAAAAATTACATAGATCGATTGGGGATCTTATGTGATTTTATAATGGATAAAAAAATTGGGATTTTATAATGGATAAAAAATGTACAATTTTTTTTAATCATTCTTCTATTTCAAACGTTCAAAAATTACAATATAAATTAGGAAAAATATGTTAATTTATAATTCTACGAGATATGTGAAGATAATTAATATTGTGTAATGAAAAGTCATGGTGCTAAAGGCGCGATCTCACGGTTCAAGTTTAGTTGACCGATTACAGTTGATCAACAAAAGTTGAATGAAATCTGTAGTGAAGATGCGTTCACACGGTTCAAGTTTAATTGACCGATTATAGTTGATCAACAAAAGTTGAATACGACTTGAATCAGTTTTTGTTCACACGTTTCAATAGAAACTGATATAATAAACTGTTTTAATTAAATTAAGTAAAAAATGGCGTCAAAAGCATTTTCTCTTGCATCTTTATTTTTATATTTATCGAGCAGAAAGCGAACTTGACAATCAACTTGAATTCACATGTTCACACGTTTTAAGACAAGTTTCAACTTGAAAGCAAATGGCGGATTACTCATAACTTGAACGATAAAGTTTGACTGGGTCAATCTTTTCTTGATCAACTCTTTTGAAACAAAGGTTCTCGCTGTAGATTTAATTCAACTTTTGTTGATCAACTTTAATCGGTCAACTAAACTTGAACCGTGAGAACGGGCATTAAGAAAGTGTGGATGGAAAAGTAAAGTGAAAGATTGAAGCAAGTCAAAGAATTCTGCTATTTTCATAATGATCGAAATGTTACGAGAGATAAGACGTGTAACGATAGACAACGAAGACAATGTAGCTTTGAACCAATTTCAAGAAGCGACTTCTCCGGACATAAAGGATAGTTGAAAATTTAATCGTGTGTCAGATAAAACACGAAGAAATTTTCTTAATAAATTGTCAACTATATCCAATAAATATTTCAAACACCTGACCTCTTTCTGGAAGCCATTTTAGTCTTGATAGTGATTTTGGTCTTATATATCGAGATTCAGTTCATTTGATTTTCATTGCGAATCTCAAGATATTGCGATCGTAAGACGGGGTGAACCCTCACAACGTTTACTAGATTTATAAATGAGACCCAGTAGAATCTGAATAGCATCAATTTCATGAAACATATATTTTTTTATTTATACATTTACGTAAAGGATAAGATAAGTTGTAAAGCTGAACCCTCAAAGTTGTTATGCGTAAAATAGATATTCAAGACATGAAAAAAATTGCATTAAAATACTTTTATATAGAACTTTTTCAAGTTATGTTATTTTGTTTGTTACAATAATATAAAAAAACAAGTAATACTGTTAAAAAAACACAATTTTCGTAGCACTTCGAGTTAAGAGAATATATTATCCTAGGCGCACTATCTCAAGATTCTAAGCCCCTTTTATTGAAAAATTTAAATATTTCAAAATAAATATATGTACGCAATTTTTTTTTCATAGTCATAGGTATCCTTATATCCTCGAACGTTGCCTAGTGTTCGTGTCGTTCGAGGGGAGTAGCACAGCGCGGGATTAGAACCGACGATCTTCCGCACGGAAGTTCAGTGCGTTACCGTGCGGCCATGCCCTTCTCATATAGGTTGAGTATTGTGAAAGAATTATTAATATTATACTCGTACAATCTTCTCATGAAATATTCAACATCATGCTATGTTCTTATTGAGGAATCATTCAATTCTATTCTGACAATTTTTTCACTTCTGCCACGTTCATACACTTTAGAATGCATACTCTCATATTATAAAGGCTTTTCCCTCTTTTCTCTTTCACAATTTGATCAATTTAGTCCTGCCACATCTAACACTTCTTAAACTTCTGATACTTTCCATACTCTTTGTATAGATTATGAATGTTAATCTTCTCATTCATTATTTGATTCTTTCTTCACATCTATAACTGCTCAATGATTCTTTCTTTATATTAATCACTGCATCTTCTTTCAATCCGCAATTCTTTCTTACTCTTTCATATCTTCTTAACTACTTGTATATAAATATAATGCCTCTAATATTATATCTCAATCTTCTTCTTCCTAGTGTCATGTCAGGTACTCCCAACGTTGACTATCACCTGAGAGTAAACATCTTTGTCCCCGGCACGCGGCAGTCCGAAAAAGATCCTCAACGTTCCTTATATCAGTCCAATCACGTATATTGCGGAGCCAAGGTATCTGCCTCCTGCCAACGCCTCTTCGACCCTCTATTTTGCCTTGAATGATCAGGTGCAGTAATTTGTACTTTTCTCCTCTAAGTACATGCCCCAAATAGGACACCTTTTGGATTTTAATCTATCAACTTTGGCTCTTTGAAGATCCCTTGTGATGCTGACCATATCCGTCCAGGGTATCCGTAGCATTCTCCAGTGTATCCACATTTCGAATGCTTCCAGTCGGTTCGCACTTCCAAATTGAGGGTCCACGATTCCACTCCATATAATAAAACTGACCAAACGTAGCATTTGACTAACCGTTGTCGAAGTTTCAAGTTTAGATGATCATCGCAGAATACGCTTCTCATTTTATTAAAAGCCGCACGAGATGTTTCAATTCTGCACTTGATTTCGGTTTCTGGGTCGAGGTCTTCCACTAGGATACTTCCGAGGTATTTAAATTTTTCCACTCTCTATATCAGCACCGTTCATTGTAAGACGTAGTATTTTGTAAAAAAAATGAAGGGATATGTTATATTGTTTCTGGCACAAAAATTTGCGTTTTGAAGCATTGTTTAGTGATAAAAAGCTGTATTGTAACCTGCTGTGATGAAATCATTATAAAAGTGTATTTTAATATAAAAGCGTAAATTTTAAGAAATTCGTATAATTTTATCAAAATACGCAATTTGCGAAAAGTTTTGTTTTGTGTGTACATAAAACATAAACACATAAAAACACAGTTCTACCAAAAACTCAAGTTACTATTTACGAAATCAGAAAGAATGTGTAATTAAATATTGTTTAAAAGTTAATTTTAACATAAAACGTATTTTTTGCAACGTCAGATAAGGTTAGTGGATAAGTTAAGGTTATGATAGATTAGGTTTATGAATAGAAAGAATAGGTGAGGTTGTATTTGATTATGATGTGGAAGTATGGGATGCCTAACCAATGTTATATTTTTTTATATAAAAGAAAAAAAATCTTAAACGCGCCACAAAAATTGACAAAAAACTATTTGAGTAATGTTTAAGTGTAATTTTGTCAAAAACCCATTATTTTGGAAAAAATGTGAAACTTAAAAAACCTTTTTGATTTTTTTATTTAAAAAATAATAATTTTTGACTTCAAGTGTACTTAACATTCACAAAAATTACAGTTTATTACGTTTTTGTGTTGATTGTAATAAAAAGAATAGTTTTGAAAAGTTATGTTAAGTTTGTATGATATAATTTTGTAAAGTTATGTTAAGTTTGGTTAGATTAAGTTAGAAAATAATCTAACCCTAATTCAGTGTTAACAACATTTCGCAATAGTGTTATAGTATTCGTTATGGGTTATGTGAAGGCTGATGTTGACATGAATCCTATTATGGGCAAAAGTGAGGTGTGTGTCTGATAAGGCCAACGACAAGGGCGCTCTTGTAATGATTGATGGATACTTCGACACGAAGAATCGGTAGGGATATGGTTGTCTACAATTATAGTAACGAAAGAGGCATGAAAATATAGTAACGAACTTTCATTAAAAAAATCATAAAAAAACAGTATTACAAGTAATTTTAAATAAAAATGTATCATTTGAAAAAAAATACAGAAGTTCGTGATAACGTTTTGATGTTTTTGACAAATAACGCAATGTTTGAAAAGCAATTTGTTAAAATACTCCAATACTGACGCAGTGTTTGTGAGTATAACATTACTGAAAAGGTTTGGTTTATGTTGAGCCAGATGCTCACTTGAATAATGTTATGGCCAAGTTGAGGACTTGGCAAAGCCCATAACCAACGCCATTGCCAAGTTGATCTTTGGTTCGGTTTTTGTTAAGCCTAATACTCACTTGAATTATATAATGGCTAAGTTGAGGCTTAGGCAAATGCCATTGTCAAGTTGATCATTGGCTCGGTTTATGTTGAGCCTGATGCTCACTTGAATTATATTATGGTCAAGTTGAGGCTTAGGCAAATGCCATGACCAAGTTGATCTTTTGCTGAGTTTATCTTGAGTCTGATGCACACTTGAATTATAATATATCATGGTCAAGCTGAGGTTTCGGCAAAGGCCTTGGCCAAGTTGATCAATTGTCAGCTTTATGTTCAACCTGATGATCTATTTCATTGTATCATGGCCAAGTTGAGGTTTATGTTTAACAAGGCAAATGACGAAGACGCTGGTTGTTGTACTGCTTTAACTAATCATCAAAATCAACCGAAAAAAATCAATTTTTCATCACTAAAGTAAATTTTTTTACATTGTCATAACATTAAGTGTAATCAATTAACATTGAAGCAATAATTTTGACAGCATAATTTTATCGAACACGGGTGCTTTGTGAAATTTTGTTATTTTAATTTTAAAATATTGACGTTTTGACTAAGAAAATAACTTGGCAAAAATATTTTTCCAAGTTATTTTCTTAGTCAAAACGTTATTTTAGCATTATGTACTTTGGACGTACCATTTTGCATAAAGTAAATAATTTGTATTAACTTTTTGATGTTTTGACGTTGTGAAAGAGACATCTACACATTTTCTATCAGGAATATTTTTTAGGAAATTATAAAAAAGTGTATCCCTTTGAAGATTTTGCGTTAAATTTTACCATTTTGCAAAAAATAAATACCATATATTGTGATAACTTTTTGTTTATTTCGACAAAAAGGAACTTTTGTTTTCGAACAAAATTAAAGTATTTTTGACATAAACACAACTGTGTAAATTAACAATACATCTTTGTCGAAATCGTAACATTTTACTAGTTATCTCTATTTTGTAAAAATGTATTATTTTTTTTGAAGAAAATTTGCTATTTATGACAAAAAAGAAACATTTATTTTCGACCAGGGTTTTGTAAAAAAATATAAAGAAAAAAAATTGTTTCACAAAATGAGCAGAATCATTTTATTTTTAATCAATATTCAACCAATCATAAAACCAGAGTATAAAAACCAAACATTTCGCGTCGTTTATGTTCGCGTTAAAAACAGAAGGGTAAAATATGTAATAAAAAAATTGACCATTTCTACTCAGTTGAGATGTTTGTATTTCTATTCTCATGCTAACAATAAACCTTAGCTTCGAAATAATTTACAAGTTCTGTTCACAGTAATACGTGAAGCTAAAAGGAAATAATCTTTTCCCTGAGGATTTTTCCAGACAAATAAAATTATACTTTTATATTATTTTCGTTCCAAATAAAATTTTACCGCTCCATAAGAAAATGGCCTTCTGAAAATTAATTTATTGTCGTATGGAAACAGCGGCGTTTTCTTAATATTTATTTTTGCTACAAAAGTAATAGGAAAAATCTTATGGTCACAACGATAAATCGTTAAGGTTGTACTAAATTTTAAGCAGTTGTACTAAATTTTAAGCGTTAAGGTTGTACTAAATTTTATCAGTTCAAAGTTAACTTTTACTATACTTAACTTTGTGTTTTAACAACACTATTTTTGATATATTTTTATTTTTATTTAATAAAGTAATCTATAAAACAATTATTTTTCAAATGCTATACCTGTATCAACATTTGTATCTAAAGAACTAATCTTATTTATGTATTATAACTATGCTATACCTGTATCAACATTTGTGTCTAAAGAACTAATCTTATTTATGTATTATAACTATGCTATACCTGTATTAACATTTGTATCTAAAGAACTAATCTTATTTATGTATTATAACTATGCTATACCTGTATTAACATTTGTATCTAAAGAAATAATCTTATTTATGTATTATAACTATGCTATACCTGTATTAACATTTGTATCTAAAGAAATAATCTTATTTATGTATTATAACTATGCACAAATAGTTAGCACCTACATATTGACTTATAATAAGAGGTTTAACAGAAAACAATCAGTTTCTTGAATACATTATTCAGGTTATTCATAAATTAATTCAATCATAATTAATGCAGTTGAGTGCAAAATTACATATAAAAAAAACACATCGAAATAAAGCAGTTAAAAAAGTGAAATCGATTTTTATTCTAACCAATTTATAATTTTCAGCTGAAACTCTTAAGAACCTGTGTGTAAAATCTTCATCCCGTTAGTTTCATCGAATAAATGATCTTATTCAATTAAATGGTTTCGAAACTACGAGAAATTATTATTTATATATTATCTTAAATGTTTTCTTCGTCAGCAGGAAATAAAATGCCCACATTTATTAAAAAGAGAGCAAATATTAGAGAAAGCTCATGGGAATAGAAATTAATAGGTTTAAAACATTGTTGACTATAAAAGACCGCAGTAACAGATAATGATTACCATGGTGTCGAATTGTTTACCAATAATAGAGATCGCGAGGCTGAAGGGAAAATAATGGGTGGTATGTCGAAGTGTTTACCAATAATAGAGATCGCGAGGCTGAAGGGAAAATAATGGGTGGTATGTCGAAGTGTTTACCAATAATAGAGATCGCGAGGCTGAAGGGAAAATAATGGGTGGTATGTCGAAGTGTTTACCAATAATAGAGATCGCGAGGCTGAAGGGAAAATAATGGGTGGTATGTCGAAGTGTTTACCAATAATAGATATCGCGAGGCTGAAGGGAAAATAATGGGTGGTATGTCGAAGTGTTTACCAATAATAGAGATCGCGAGGCTGAAGGGAAAATAATGGGTGGTATGTCGAAGTGTTTACCAATAATAGAGATCGCGAGGCTGAAGGGAAAATAATGGGTGGTATGTCGAAGTGTTTACCAATAATAGAGATCGCGAGGCTGAAGGGAAAATAATGGGTGGTATGTCGAAGTGTTTACCAATAATAGAGATCGCGAGGCTGAAGGGAAAATAATGGGTGGTATGTCGAAGTGTTTACCAATAATAGAGATCGCGAGGCTGAAGGGAAAATAATGGGTGGTATGTCGAAGTGTTTACCAATAATAGAGATCGCGAGGCTGAAGGGAAAATAATGGGTGGTATGTCGAAGTGTTTACCAATAATAGAGATCGCGAGGCTGAAAGGAAAATAATGGGTGGTATGTCGAAGTGTTTACCAATAATAGATATCGCGAGGCTGAAGGGAAAATAATGGGTGGTATGTCGAAGTGTTTACCAATAATAGAGATCGCGAGGCTGAAGAGAAAATAATGGGTGGTATGTCGAAGTGTTTACCAATAATAGAGATCGCGAGGCTGAAGGGAAAATAATGGGTGGTATGTCGAAGTATTTACCAATAATAGAGATCGCGAGGCTGAAGGGAAAATAATGGGTGGTATGTCGAAGTGTTTACCAATAATAGAGATCGCGAGGCTGAAGGGAAAATAATGTGTGGTATGGCGAAGAATGTGGAGCCAAAGCTGGAAAATATATGGAAGAGCAGAACCACCATCACGACGAAAAGGCACATAGTTACGTTTCTTGTTTTTGAAATATTTATGTAAATTGCGATGAACTGGACTCTGTGAGAAAGCAAGAGACGCAGGATATACCCATTTGAAATGTGGTGCTGGTTAACGAAGAGTTACTAATGCCTCCATTTCCGTGGAACTGAGAACCACCAACAGATTGTTGAGAATATGTCTACGGTGAATCTTCCGTTCCTCTGTGACGCATTGTTCGTGGACAATGAGACAGTTTGGAATGCTTGTGGTCACTGGAAGTATTTAAGAGGAAGTTGGACTGAAAGGCGCAACATGAATACTTTTAACAAATTCTCTTTGAAGTGCAGAGTGCAGAGATGGATGGAGATATGTCATGAAGAGCTATCGTGGGAGTCATGATGCACCATACTGTTACGAACTACATAATATTGAAATGTTCTCTAATTCGTCTTTAGAAACTATTAGCAGTTTATCCTATAAAGAGGGATGAACAATTGTTACAAATTAAGCCAGTTAATGCAGGAATTATTTCGAAACAATTCTAAATATTAAGAGGAAATGCAGTAGAAATGTGTATATTGACAAAATACGTGAAGTGTCGATGTATGATAGAATAAAAAATGTATTTATAAAGGATAAGTGTGAGCACAAACCTAATGTGTTAACAAGGGTGACCATAGCACTAATGTGTTAAGTAGGGTGAACATAGCACTAATGTGTTAAGTAGAGTGAACATAGCTGAGGGGGCTTGAACATGTTGAACAAATGGATAGTTACGAAAGACTTAATAAATTAATAATGCAAGCATAAGTGGGTGTCGTGGTAGAGGACGACATCAAAAAGTCTGGTTGGACCAAATAAATTAAATGTTGAAAGAAGAAGATATAAGGAGTAAGAGAAATGGAAGGGTTCGTATGAAGTATATCGTTTGTGAACTATTGTCTCTATACCGTCTCTGCTTATCAAATAAGAAAATAGCTAGATGGCATGTATCTATATGTATATAAATATGCAATCTCAACACAAAGTGAAGCAATTATTCAAAAATATACATATACAGATTTGTTTTTTTATTATATTATATAATATAATAAAATATTAGCTAATAATCTTATATGATTTTCAGTAATGGATTGATATTCTGTAATCTAATGTTTTGTTAAATGTTATCTTCGGTCAGACATTAGACAACATCACTGAAATTGAATTTTCAATTTTAGTTATGTTATCTAATGTCTGTTCACATTATGTTATGTATCCAATGAGGTTAATATTTAGATAAACAACACCGAGACTGTTGTTTTCAGCTGGTACTCCTCACGAAAATTTATTTGATTACTATGAGGAATCGGTACACAATAAATTGGGAAGTAAAGATACAACTAGGCATGGGAAGTTAAGATCAATAAAATAACATGAACTCTCGCGTTCGAGTATAATTGTTGGAAATCTTGTCGAAAAAAAAACGATATATTGGTTTGTTGTGTAAAATCTGTTGCATTTCAAAATTCAAAATTCCGATTGCAAAGATATCAAAGTTCTTAGACAATAGGGCAGGTTATTTTTTTGCGACCTTTCGTTAGACATAATTTTGTACACTTCTACTTTTGTACTGCAACTTGAAATCACATGAATTGACAATAATTAGTATGTGAGCCACAGAAAAATGTAAATTGAGAAGTTAAACGTACTATGGGTAAAACCAGTCCGTTTAGAGCTGAAAACCTCAACTCGCACATTAATTTAGTTATAAAGAACAGTAATATTACACTTAATTGGAAAATTTCATTCGTTTGATCGTGATTTGCGGATTCCGCACACTTCTAGAAACTCTCGAGATAAAAAAAAACGTTAAATGAAATCGTAAAATTATTAATAAACAAGTTAGTTTCCATAAAAGCTTTCTGTTAAATATGTTTCCCCTTCAAAAGTCATATTTTTGACACCTATCTACTACCCTGTTCTTATTAGCCATTTTTCCCATCCCCATCCCCGCCCCCATTTCCGTTACCTATTACAAATAGAAAAAAATATATTTTAGACATAATTTAGTACATCTTCACAAGACGGAGGTCTTTGAAACCGATAGTGAACTCAAATAAAACAGTGGCGAATAAAAAAATAAAAAATGAGTGTTTAATTTATTTGATGAAAAATTTATAATCTATATAATGTCTGAGGCTTTACTAAACTTTTCTGTTACTCTTGTTCCAAACGGAATAAATTGAGTTTTAATGAATTCGCATTAATGGATGAACTAATTTAAATTAAATAGTAAATAAATAAAAAAAAGTTAATTTTAAAATGTTTAAGAGAAAAATCAGATAGTTTAAAGGCTATTGAGATTAGAAATTAAGCCTGAGATTCATGTACTCGTATAATTAACTGCACCTCAGAGGCTGGTGTAATAAAAAACTTTTGACAGTATCCCATCTTACTTTCCATGTTTAATTAACCCTATGTTGTATTATAATCACCGTTATTTTATGAGATAATAAAAATAAATATCTTTTCTTAATCTTTATATAGAGTTTTTCATTAAAAAATGTTAATTACAAATTATAAAATTTTACGTTAAGAATTCTTATGAATATTTTATTTTACCTTAAGAATTCTTATGAATATAACATTTTACAAAATGAGTTCCTTGGTTTACCGTGATACCCAAATGAGAAAAGGGGTGTACAGCACTGGTATAAAGACTAAACAACAGGTGGATAGTTACCCCTCAATCCACAGAGATTCCGGTGTGACTTCAATGAGTTTCGGTGAAGAATTTTGTAAAAATAAAAATATAGTATAACGTTTCAGACGTGAATACATTTGTACTTTTTTGTGTTCCTTATGTTTAGTCTATCTCACATCACAAGCACTTGAATCAGACTGCTTATGAAGTAATTCTGGGCTAGTTCAAAGCTTGTCACGCGTTAATCACGCGCAAGGGCCGTCCAATCATATGTAGTGGGAATGCGAGGACTACACAAAGGGACGTTTTATTACAATACAACAATTTCATAAGCAATAATTTTCAAGCAATGCAAATAAATAAATATACTAATCTTACGTGACATACCCAAAATATCCAAAATAAAATGTCCGTTTCACAACATTTGATGAAGGAGTAAGATATTGTTAAATCGGACCGATGCTCCTAGTATGAACTCTGCACAGTGCGTTTAAAATATTAACTATTGGGCCCTTTACAAAAAATATCTGTCGACCGCTTAACTTCCATGGCCTACCATGGAAGTTGTCGATTGAAAAAATCATTCTAAGACTAGGGACGTTGTCAAATACTTATAGACACATGATTTTTTATATTTGTGATTATTTATATTAAGTGAATAATCATTATTAATATTTGTTTATTTTTTATTGAATAAAATTGGATGTAAGGGAACATAAAATAAATCCAATATAATTAGGCAAAACCTGTTATTGTGAATCAAATAAATATGAAATTGATAAAATAACGTCCAGTTTAACAAACAAAGCTCTCGGACTACAGTAAATATCTTACCATTATTATAAATATACAAGAAATCAATCAAAAAAATTTATTTATATAAAAAGCATGATTGTTTGCATAAAGAATTAAAGAGAGCGCATCACAACAATAACGAAGTTAGGAAGGGAACTCGTTAGAAGGGAGCAGATTTGATATATCCTTAACCATCCCGTCTCGCTGGGTTTGGTCCACAAAACCAATTCTTTCTCTTTTGTACGATTGTGGAATATTGAATCAGGAAGGGTCAGCATTTTTAAGAATGTTAATCCTTTGAACCTCGTTTTCACATATTTATTTATATTTAAAAAAAAAATTCTCTCATAAATATCGTCCTTTTTAAACCAAGTTATCAAAGTGATGCTTTTGAGAATTGAGAATATTTAAAAAAAAAATTGTGGTAAAAAATATATTCAAAGGATTTAAGAGATCAAAGTGTGTAGAACAGTGGTTACCTAAGTGTGCGCCGCGACTGGCTTACAAAGAGGTCGTGAAATATTTCATTCAACAACATACTCACTTGTCTCAATAATAACGACATACTCACTTGTCTCAAAATAACAACATACTCACTTGTCTCAATAATAACAACATACTCACTTGTCTCAATAATAACAACATACTCACTTGTCTCAATAATAACAACATATTCACTTGTCTCAATAATAACGACATACTCACTTGTCTCAATACTAACAACATACTCACTTGTCTCAATAATTACGTTTTTTTTATTCAATGATATGATTGTTTAAAATATGTTCGTATTTAAAAACTCTTGTGATTTTTAAATAAGTGTTTGATTTATATATAAATTTACTAACCTAACGATGGCTCATTAAGATTCCTAGACTCTCGGTAACATTTGTCACTATGACAATGTTTTCAATAGATCGGCCAATACAATGAAACACTGGTGTTTTCCAGTCCACAATCGAACCATTTTTTTCGAATTTCTTGATTAATCTTTGAACTATAGTGATTTGATGCATTCCCCCCAATATATCGTTGTTCGTTAATGCAACGTTTCATGACTGCTAATCACAATGCGTCTACATGATAGCTGGGAAATATTCAGCCCTTCCAAAACGTTAATGCAACGTTTCATGACTGCCAATCACAATGCATCTACATGATAGCTGGGAAATATTCAGCACTACCAAAACGTTAATGCAACGTTTCATGACTGCTAATCACAATGCATCTACATGATAGCTGGGAAATATTCAGCACTACCAAAACGTTAATGCAACGTTTCATGACTGCTAATCACAATGCATCTACATGAAAGCTGGGAAATATTCAGCACTACCAAAACGTTAATGCAACGTTTCATGACTGCTAATCACAATGCATCTACATGATAGCTGGGAAATATTCAGCACTACCAAAACGACAAAACGAAAACGGCGCGCAGTTAACATATTACACTTTTGTTGAAATACTTTATATATTCGCTAATGTTTTTTGACATAGCACTTAAAACGAAAAGAGCAACACTTTCAAAATATTCGAATTATTTAAGCTAACTCGACGAGGCAATAATTCCGAAAAACCTTTTAAATCAGTAAAAAATAACCGTGAAGTATTTTAACATATCTGGAACAAATATTGATTTTATTATATACGAGTATATAACGTTTTACTCCTGAAAGAGAAAAATAACTTAAAAGTAAATGTATACATACCATCACACTATTTCCGTGTTGAGGTAGGCAGATATATTACTATAACCTCTTTTTGCCTTCCTTATACCCACACAGCTTTTTCAATTTCTTTTTCTCCTTACCTTACCTTCTTTCACTCACTTTTTCTACTCACACTGTTTTGGTCATTATCTACCACGACTCCTGCTTATATTTGAATTTTTAATTTACTAAGTCAGTTTTTCGTAACTCATCCCTTATACACGTTCAAATCATCTCAAGGCACTCCTGTTCCCTTATTAACAAACTAGTTTTTATAATTTATTCCTTCTTAAAAATTGAATTTCTTCTTTTGTCATACATAGACACACTGTATATTCTTGTCAGTGTGTGAAGTCCAATACATTTATTCGTATTCTTTAATTCATTTTCCACGTTTTATTTCCATAAATCGACATTGACACTAATACGCTGGAACGTACCATCATTAAAACTGTAAATAGTTACCGAAGTACGAAAATACCGTAAATAAAAGCATTCAGTTCGTATACGGTGCAATGAGATTAATGCTGAATTCCCATAGCAATCCCGTTTCTGACCCAACAGGATTATATACCAAATGCTTTTTGTTTGAGAACCATTACAAATAAGCTTGCTTCGTTAAATATTTTGGACAGCTGAAATTAAAACATATGTTGATTTATTTAAGTACTTCGAGGATAACGAAATTTTATGTATCAATGCTCAAACACCGTATACAAACTCTTTTTTTTGGCTAAATAAATCTTATTTCTAGGATTTAAAACAACAATTTAAAATTAAAATAAACATAATGCAATCCTTCCATCTTCTAGAAGATCTTCCTGAAATACGACTACCAGCGGGTATTTCATCAATTGCGACGTATGTAGTAGATATGGATAATTTTCTTACCACAGTTTTCAAACGATAACACGCACCTCACAATTTTAAGAAAATAACATTTTATTTTACAAATATGCTATGTAAATATTCCAATAAAAAAAAATATAATACGTAGGTATTAAAATGAAATGCAAAAAAAAGTATAAAAATGCGAGAACAATATTTCTTTTGCTAGTTAAAATAATTTTCTGAAATAACCAATTACAACGTATTACCTACCTTAGGACCATCAGACGCACTTCAGACTACCATATATGACCCACTTCGGACCATAAGACGCACCCCAATTTTACGAGTGAGTCGATTTTTCTCAGTAAACAGATTCGTCATGTGACCTTAAGAATACGGTATTTCTTTATTGTTGTTTTTTCCAATAGTTATACGTTTTATAATAAACAATTTTCCAGAATGCCAAACAATTTTTCGGTAATGGCTCTTAATTGAAGATGATTGGAGAATAATTTATTCAGTTGTTGGTAAAACTTTGATTGTCTCCCGCTTATTTCCAAAAATAATAGATCTGTATATAACACTAATAATAGTTTAGATTGACATATTTTTTTACATCTAAGACAAACAGAGGAATGTTTATGAAAATATGTTCAAACAAATATAACAGTAAAGATTTTATTTAACTAAATTTGGATTTAAAAAAAATTATTTTCATGAAAAAAATAGTATTGACGACCAGCTTAAGGATCAACATGATGGAATAAGGAATAATGACTTATGCGTAGTAAATATATTTGTAAAGGACCAGAGCTCAAACAGCCTAGCAATTTGTCAGTAGTTTTGTATGCAGCAAAACTACTTTTTGACGTTACTGAATCTACATAATACTCCACCTAAAGCCGAATGTGTTACTATCATATATAGTACAATAAGATTAACAAAGGTTTTTTTGTAGTTCGTCTTTTCTCGGTAAATGTTCTGTGATTTTCTTACCAAACATGTTTTTTTAAACATTCGCAAATGCGGTTTCTTAGTCTAATGAACGCAGCCCGCCTTAAAATACATTTTTTTAAATATAGGGTCTTTCAAATTGAGCGTTTTTTTAAATTCTTGGATAAAACACAGATGGCGTTGCCAATTTGCCTAAGTCTTGTGACATTTGAGAAGTGTAATGTATGACATTTATAAAAATTAAGTCGTATACAATACAACAACGCGTTCAAATTGTTGAATTATTTTATGTATCGTAATATCTGGAAACGGTGATGTTAATTGGCCACCAAAATCGTGTGATTTGACAACGTTGAACTATTTTCTCTGAGATTACGTGAAAAATCAGGTCTATAAGAATGACCCCTAATCAATTCCTGAGCTGAAGCACGAAATTATTCGCGTTATTGTTGAGTTAGAACCGCAATTATGTCAAAATGTCATTGAAATTTTTGACAAAAGAGTGGACATCTGTGGAGTTGCAAGAGGTAGAAATTTGGCAGATATTGTTTTATGTGTTTAAATGTCATACATTACACTTCAATCTCCAATAAAAAGTTTTTTGAAATCAAAGCAAATTGTGTATTTTATTCAAGAATAAAAAAATAGAATTAAAAAAAACCACTCAATTTGAAAGACCCTTTATTTTTACTCTGTCAATAATAACGGGTTAGAAATCCGATCTAGAGCGCCCTTGATGAGAGTTTGCTCTCTAAATGGTACTTTATAAAATTGTCCTTTTATTATTATTAGATTAGATCTGCTGGATTCGACCCAAATAAATACCAGCTTAGTGGACAACTGGAAATTATTGATTTGGTTTTATAATATCACAAAATTTGATCTGCGGATTGATCCAGATGGTCACATAAATTACATTAGGGTAAAAGGATAAGCAACATAGTTTGCCATTAAATGGGTAGAAATATTCTTCCGGTATATATTAACCATCCCGAAAAATGCAGGTAGAGCAAGTATTTTGATTGCCTACTCTCGCCCGCCTCGCAGCCCGCCAATTCAAGCGAGAAGCCTTATTATGCGCCTCAGTATTCTTATTATCCTGAAAGCGCACTTTAAGCGCACTTAAGGGTTTCAGGACAACTTTTCATCAGTTTCTAAGACTGTATACTACGGTTGGAAAGCGAAATTAATACCGTATGTGGAAACAGTTTTTTTAATAGTTATTTAAATAGTTTTTCCCAACCCAACATTAGTAATATCTAATGTGTTTGAAAAAGAGATTTTTCAAGTTAATTTAAACATTATTTACTAGATTTTTAACGTTTAAAAAAAATGGAGCTATGGAGTTAAATTCTAAAAGTAACAAGACCATAACTTATTACCAGCAAATATGACGACTTTCCTGACTTAGTTGGCATATTTTTTAATTTCCTCCTGAAGTTTTCAGATTCAATTCCCGATGGTATCTAAAAAATAAAAGAAAACAAGTGGCTCTTGTCTAGTTAAAATGTTCCGTTGATAACAATACTAACATGTTCTAAATGTGTTGCAATTTTTGTTGCCTGTTAAAGTATGATGAGATAATAAATTGTTTGATAGATTAAATTGGAGTCTGATAATAAAATTCACATGCACTAATCGTGTATGAGTGTTGTAGCATCTTCACGTGAGGTAGTATTGGCAACACGTGCGATGACTAACTCCTGGTTTCTTGCTTATTTCAGGGAGTCTCAAACTAAAAGTTTCGATGAATGTGCTTGAAAATAATGTCTTCTTATCATGATTATTATTATTATCATTTTCTTATTCTTCTTATCATGTCCATTTTCGATGTGTATATTGTAACGCAATAAGAATTAATTAAATGTGGCTGTGGCTGTGTAATACATGCTTGTGTATCATTCGGGTGCATCGACGTTGATTATCCTGACTTGATTGAACTGACTTTATTTTTTATCTTTTTTATGGCTGAATTTGTAAGTATTATAATACTAACGTTCAGAACCTGTTTTACATACACTTTTTAGTCCCCGAATTACGAAAGATGTTGTATAAGTTTATTTTAAATAGTATTACATTAAAAATATGCATTTTCTGTGTTTTATTATATCAACAATGAAAGTTTGTTATTGTTTACTCATAACCGTTAAGGGTTGAAGCTTGGCTGAAAACGTTATCCTGGAAAACAGCCAAATGGCTCTATGAAATTTCAGGAAGAACCGCATAGGTTAATAAATATCCATGCAGTGCTGTCATGTAGATTGCAGTATATCAGGAGTTAAAATGGGACTTGATATTTATAACTAATATAGTATTTTAATGATATGTTAGCTAGATATGTAAGGAATATATTATCCAATATCATGTTACCGTTTTGCTAAATTAAATATTTTATGAATACATAAGCAAGAAAATAAACCGATGAAACAGTCTTTTACTCAATGTCTAATAATATTATTATATAAATCATGTTCCGTTATACATATAAATGGTTGAAGTAAAATATGTACTAAGTACCAAAACAAAAACTAAGTATGCAGTTTTATTCTATATGACATATAGAACGAAACTGTATACTTAGTTTTTTTTTGTTTTTTTGTTGGTACTTAGTGCCTATTTTACTTCAATCATTCATATAGAGATGCCCATAGAATAAGAGTTTTATCAAAATAATGATGATTCGATGGAATCAAATTTTCAAGAAGAGTAAATTGCTATAGCATCGAGATTCTGGTGTTGCGTGCAGGCTTGCGTTTGGTCTGGAAATCTGGTCAGCATGTTCGAGTACAGACTTCCAATTAATGTCGTCTTTTGCGAGCTGATGGAAGGTATAATGAAGCGCAAGAGGTATAAAGGAGCGCACGCAAGACTTGTTTGTGCTTCCCTGATGATGAAGTGAAAGCCTTGAAACCGGTAGGGCTATACCGTTACGTAAAGTGGAATAAAAAATGTTTGATAAAACAAATTACAATGTCTATTCTACGAGTATATATAATGTTTTGGAAATTTGTGAAGTATTTATAATAGTTAACAACGATACCATTTTAAATAGCTTCTACCACCGCTACGCAGTGAAAGCGTACAATGCTCATATAAGTGTCACATAAAATTTAAACAGATTTTTTTTAACCTTTTAAGGTACATAACCATATTTCACGAAAAAAAAAATACTTTCAAGAAAAGCTTTTACTGTTAGAAACAAAAGTGATTTTTCCGCAACATCATTTTCGGTGAAACGTGAACTGGTCTAGAGTTTTCGTTATAATTCTCTTCTTATGGTTTTTTCTTTTTTGTTTCTTATCTCATTAGGTTTAGGGATGAGAAGATATGTTTCGCGAAGACATCTAAAGGAATTTATTACATTCTTCACTGGAACTTTTACTCGGCACTAGCATTTCGAATATGTGAAAAAATATATTAAATACTTTCTGGACCTCGTTAAAGAACGATGGTCCGGAAAAGGTTAAATAAATTGGGTCAGTATAAATAATATATTTTCATTTTATAAAATAAACGGGTCATATGATTAAACTGCCTCCAGTCAAAGATATGGTCTAATGATTTATCATATTTTTTTTTTTCAGTTTCAACCCCCTTTTCCTTTTCCAATCCATTTACTTTTCCTGAGTTTAACCTTTCATTTCCTGTGCTAAAAAAAATCGCGCGTTCCGGTGCTGTGTATTCAATACACATCAATACACATGTAAAAATGAGCGATTTAAAATAAAACAAATAAGAATATTCATAGCCAATCGCTTAAATTAATTGAATTTGAAGTCAAAAGTGATAATAATTGGAATTTGATTGCTGAAAACATGTAAACAACATCGGCCGACGTTCACAAAACTGGCGAAGAGACCACCTCAAATGAATGTCCGAGAGCTATTGAAGCGAGATAAGCGAGCGAACTGAGATTCTATTTATTGCGTTCCCATATACCGAAGTAGAGTGAGAGTGAGACGTGAATAGCGTCGTTTCCTCACTCATAGCGTTTTTTTTAGAATGAATATACCTATGTCACACACTGGCACACGTTTGATTGTATTGGTGAATTTATTCCCGATTTTCACAAAATATCTCTGATGTGGCCGATAAGTGCTAATTACACAAGGTAAGCAATTTTAACTTTTTGTCTGTAACAGAGATTAAATTTGCTGATTCTTATTAAATCGACCCTTCTGATTACGAAAATTGCAGTGAAAAGTTTGTAACATTTTTGTGTAACAGAAGGGGGGGAGTGTTTTAAAAAATAAGTACGTTTTTACGCGTTTCAAAAGTCGTAATTACAACAATGAAAATAAATAAATTCCTGAAATGCTAAATTTAGACACAAAATACAATGTTGTTACATAGGAAAATAAAAAAAGCAGAATAAAAATCATGACTATAAGAAAAATTGACCTTATATACCATTTTTTTGTTAAAAAATAGCATTTTTTTATAAATTTGATCGAATCAACTTTTTTTAGAGATTGTATATTAAATTGAATAAAAACTCAAAATAGTATCATAATTTAGAAGCCCCTACATTACGTTAAACAGCCATAAACAGATAACTGGAATGCAGGAAGTGTATTTTCAGTGACATTTGACATCCTAGCTTCTGGTAACTGCAAGAGTTCTTGTACAATGGTTCGTAATTGTCAGCTTTATTATTACCTAGGAAACCACTAACAACTCTTCCAAAGGCTTTCCAAGCTTCTAGTTCTTCAACAATTAATTTTTTTCGAACTTTTCAGCTTTCAAAAGTTTCGGTTTCAGTCAAAAACTTATTTCAAGTTTTTCTATTAAAAGGTACGTGATGGAACATTTTCAAGTTCATATTCGTTATCAGCACACAAAAATTGACATAAAATGTCCGTTTTCACCCTTGTTACAAAAACCTTGTTAACTAGTGTATTATTAATATTTTTTTTCATTCGATGCGTAAATGTATTACGGAAGTATACATAAAATTTGAATCCAGTATTTATTATATTTATAGAGATATTAAAGTTTTTAGAAGCAATGTGTACTAGTTACACATCACAGGGAAGGAAGGGTTAAGTTACCTTTAATGTTTTTCCTTTATATTTTATTGTAACTTGAAACTTTACATTACAATTAAGTTTTGTGACATTTTTTATTATTGGTTGGTAGAAATTGCCATGTGACAATTAACTCGCTAGAATGTGATTTTTACAAAAATGTTATACACAAATGAAAATGTATTATTAATTGCATAAAGCAACTTTTCTGGAGTGTCACAAGGCTGACTGCATTGAACTCGTCAAGAAACATTTTGAAACAATTATTTTGAGTGTTCTTACAACAATATGTGGGCGCTATTATATAGTGACTTGAGTCACTACAAAACACATTACAAAATAATTTATTGATTCAATAGTAAAAAAATAAGGTGTAAAGTCATAAAAGAAGTTGTCATTGAAATTATGGCTATCATTTCAAATATTACATGAATACTAACTTATTGATAAAGAAGCCTTATCATTTTCAAATTGTAAGAAAAACTAGTTCTTAAAATGCCCTCCAGGAGAGATTGACTTTTGGCTTTTCCGGTTCATCGCTTTTCATTTTTCACTTATACAGTAACTAGCTACCAGCTGATATAAGATACGCGTCATCGTTGACGTGCGTCATAAATCAAATTTAAAAAATATAACAACTATCTCCCTTCAGTAACATTACATGTTTTTCTTATTTTTTCCAATTCCTAGTCATTTCTTTCTTTTAGTCATCGATGGTCTTGGTAAATTTGTATGTGTTTATTGATTTTTTATTGTTTATATTTTTTGTCTTATTCTTAAAGAAGCATTCCAAATTGTTTTTTCTATTCTCTATATCAATTGTTCCTCACTTTTCATTAAACAATTGTAATAAAAAGTGAATGAATCACATTTTCGATGGATGATTGAAAGATCTTTGCGTGATCGTGTAAGTAACACCACAATCCGAGAGGTCTGTGAGGTCCAAGATGTGGTCAGATGGAGACGACAGCGTTGACGATACTGATACCAACATGTACAGAGAATGAATTCCACAAGAATTCCATACATATCTCTGCATGGGGTGCCGGATGGACGGCGTCCGCCAGGGAGAACCCCGAAGCGATGGAGAGATAGCTGGAGCTCAGCATCACAGGATGACAATCCTGCAGTAACAGACTCTTGAGAGTCTACAGAAAGTTTAAGAAGAAGAATATTGAAAGATCAGTACTGCCACATGGATTTAAACTAACCATATCGAACATTGTAAAATAAATATACGAGTACAAACAACACGCTTTTCTCTGTCGAGGTAGATATAAAAAAGGGAACACTTAACTTTTCTTAACGGACATACATCATTCGTCTTTTCGACATCCTAACAACTCCAATGATTTTTTTTACTTTTAACATTTCCTTCTATCAAAATACCATTATCTTGATCCAACCATGTGTTCATTAGTTTTTTTCTTCCACACCTTCCACTCACATTTGCACTGTGTTTTTGTTTTGTTCGTCTTTCTTTATTCATTCGTTTTACATACTCAAATAATTTCAGAGTACTGTTTTACTCGTATATCTAATTTAATAGTATAAAATTAATATTTAATTAAATAGATACAATTCTAAAGCAAGTGTTTATTTGTGGGTCTGGAGACAAACAAATGAGTTTAACGAACTCAAGACACTCGAAAAGTTAATAAACAATTTCGCACAAAACGATAAGATCTGTCAATTCTCTTCTGTCGTACAAGGTTTTCAGGTTCAACAACTTATTTAAATATCTGTAATATATTTTGTCGCGTAATTTACTGAGTTTGAAGTAAACCATTACGTAGTCGTAATCAATTTCACAATTACAGAAGCAATTTACGTAATGAAGAAATATTCAATTAAAGTACAACAGCTGTTTCGTTGTTTACGATAACAGCGGATATTTTTGCAAAATTAATAAGGTTTAACTTGCTAGGATTCTGTTAAGCGTGCCTCGATACTAAGAATTTATGTCAAAAATATAATATGTAGAATTTTTGTATAAAAAATGAATGTCTTAAACGGTTCATCTACGTAGCTTGAAAAAAAAAGCATTTGTCAAGTGTTAATCAAAGGGACTGAGTATGGATAGTGGAAAGTTATGGTTATTGAGAGAAAAAGTATGAATGTATATGAAATAAAAAATTAGAACGTGTTTTGGAATTTTTATATCTTGGAAGTATGTTCATATCAGATGGCTACACGAAGTGCTGTATTAGAAGCAGAGTAGGGGTAGGATTAGACTATATTTTAATACTGGCTGCTCATAATGGGATCTTGATCCTGGCATAAGGGCTTGCCAGTGAAACTTAGATGTGGTAAAATTGTGGATGAACGTTATATAAATGTGTAGAAATGAAAGTGTGGAAAAATAATACATCACATAATAGGAAATGAGAATTTTAGGGAATGATGGGGATCGATAGAAAATGCAGTACTAAGTATGAAATATTGCGATAGTTTGGTGACAAAGAACGAATAATAAATGGAAGATTTACAAAAAAAAACATATATACAATTATAATTATATAAAATACGCGAAGTTTGGGGAAGATTCAGAAAAACCTGGTATGACCAAATTAATCTAATTATATTAATCAAGGAAGAACAAAAGTGTTTATAATTACAAAGTGTGTGGGTGAGACAGAAGTGCAAAATGTGTGCTAGGATAGAATGAAGTGAAGATCCCTGCCTTAATAAGGACGCGGTATGATGATGATAAATATCATCGATGAATAATTAAAATCGGAAATGTCTGAAAATGCCTTGAATTTCCCAATTCTTGGTATTTATATAAAGAGTATTGAATATGATTGGAATAATTCAGTGAAATGATTGGAAATATTTAACCCCTTCAATTCACGTGGACACATTTACTTTTCATTATACAAATAAAATGATTATCTTTATCGCGTATTCTTTACTTTTCTTAAGTTAAATTATTTATTTATATAATATTTTAAGAAACACACCGGTACACAGGAAGAGACACTTCAAACTTAATATCTTCTTTTTTCCCTTGTCTTGTTCTATCTATTTGGGGTCAGCCATTTGAAACTTTTTGCTTCATCTTTCTCGATCTTGCCAATCACTCGACGATAGTCCAAGTCTCATCATGTCCTCCTCCTTCACTTTCTTATGTAGGCTTATCTTAGGTCTCCCTTTGCGTCTATTTGTATGTTCTCAAATCGTAGCTGTCTTCTAAGTGTAGACCCTTTGTCCCCCCGCTGCACATGCCCATATCAGCGTAGTCCTGCTTCATGGTGCTCATCTACTATTGACACTACTTTAATTGTTCTAAGAATTAATTTATTTTGGATCTTATCTAATCTAGTGACACTCAGTGACCACCGTAGCATACGTATCTCCACGACATGGACCAGTCGATTCTCGTTTTTCTTTAGACGCCAATACTTAATTCCATGGAGTATATAGCATGCCTGATGACTGTCTTGTAGATCTTGCTCTTAAGTTTTATTGTTACTCTTCTATACACACAACCCTCGTCGTTTCTTTCGATTTGTTCCAGTCAATTTTCAATCTCTTTTTTACGTCTTGGAGCATCTCCTTATCTGTTGTACTCGTAATGATTGAGCCAAGATATTTGAATTAATGTTAAATTAGTAGCTTTTTGGTTTGGAGTTTGGCCGTCCAATGCTCGTATCTTGTGTACCTAGCATGTCTTCAGTCTTTGCTCAGCCTTTTTTAAATCCATTTCCCCAACATTTTACTTCATTTTTCCAGTTGTTCCTTGTTTCCAATATTTTCATCACATAGAAAAATAACGCCTGCAAACAACATGTTCTTGTGGGGTTTTCTTATGAGGTTTTAGTAAGACATTTAATGACAATATTAAAGAAGCGCGCGCTCAAGACTGATCCTTGGTGGAGTCCAACTATAACTGTAATCGGGTCACTCTTTTCGAAAGTGGGCTGTTTGTGAAAGTGGGCTCAAGACTGATTCTTGGTGGAGTCCAACTATAACTGTAATCGGGTTACTGTTTTCGAAAGTGGACTGTTTGCGAAAGTGGGCTCAAGACTGATCCTTGGTGGAGTCCAACTATAACTGTAATCGGGTTACTGTTTTCACTTGTTGTCCTTATGATTGATCTACTATAATATAATTGAATATTTCTTTGATAAGGCAGACGTTTACCTCTGGGGTATTTAAGCTGTCTCTGGGGTATTTAAGAGACAGCCATAATAGTTCTCTATGCGAAGTGGTTAATGCTTTTACGTTTTTTCAAATCAGTGTATGAATACATACGCCCCTGATTTATTGTAAACGATGCTTATCAACGTTCATCTAACGGCAATAACCGACATTTTAATTTACGATGTTTACAAAAATTAAGTTTGTCAATATGTCAGACAATTAAAGAACTTGAGAATGCGCTTGGACCAAATTTACTTTCGACCTTCATGTTGAAAGGGTGCATAAATATACTATTCAGACACACAATAAATTCTCCTCATTACACGCATTTCTACCAAATACGAAAATACTCGACTACTTTCGTTATTTTTTTACGTCCGCATTTAACTCCTTTTCAACACTGGTACGCTGTTGTGAACCATAATTGATATATTTAAAATTTACAAATTAATTATAACATTTTATATTCTATCATATTTCGATAAACCGCATATTCTTTCCACTGCATCGACTCATTTGTTTAAAGTAAATCTGGTTTATGATAAAACTCTACGTTTATGATGATTTTTTCATAAATAATATTTTTGCGCGTCATTGAATGATAGACAAAAATACATAATTAATACAAAATTATATATGTTTATTGATATTTCCAACGAAATGTGTAATGATGGTCTACATTGTGCGCTTTTTTAGAAACACTGAATCTGTAATAATACGCAAAATTCTGCTTTTTTTTAAAGTAAATCTATTTTACGATAAAACTCCACGTTTATGATGATTTTTTCATAAATAATATTTTTGCGCGTTATTGAATGATAGATAAAAATGAAAAGAACAATTGTCGAGTTGTGAGTTCTAATCCCGATTTAAAAAGGATTCAAGTCTGGTTTTCACTTAAGGTATCTTTAACGTCTTTCCGGTTGGTCGGCAACAAGTTCGCCAGATTGTACTGTACACACCAAAAGTGTTATACAATACAATTAAACCTAAAACCCCGTGATCCGAAAACTGTATACGCGAAGGCTCAGTGCTTGTTCAAGTACAAACGCATGTAAATAATTTATAACTCAATTTGTTAGGCATCGGTGATATAATATAATGCATGTTATTTCAGTTCTTTAAATACCGAGGTTATCTAATGAAAAATAATTTTGTTTGCTTTAAAGTTATATTTATAAGGGTGTTTACACATGAAAAGTTCTTAGTAGAGCACTTGGTCTTCTGCCCGACCGAGTAATTCATATTTGTCGAATGTGTTTATTTAGAAGTAAAGATTGCTCAGTCGAGTACTGTCGAAAATCTATTTGACGTATACGGTCTATCCAATGGAAAAGGTAACTGATTTTATTTTCGCGTAACCGCCAGCGCCATCTGTGGATGAATAAATGAGCTAACTAGTGACACATTTCGACTATCTGCCCTAAAAGTGTTGGCATCGTTGATTCATTCGTAATGACGCAACAATTGACAATACCTTTTGAGTCTCAGTTGGAAAAAGGAACAATGAAGCAACGTGCCAACATAAAATTTTGTTTTGAGTTGGGTAAAAGTGTCACAAAAACTTTTGGAATGGTTCAAACTGTTTATGGTAGTGAAGAAATGAGTCGTAAGAACGTTTTTAATAGGTATGCTAGATTTCGTGGTGGTAGAGAGAGCATTCAAGATGATCCACGGCCTGGACCATCATTGACAGTTCGAATTGAAGAAAATGTTTCTGAAATTCTTTAAAATGATCGTTATGCGTATCTACTAGGTTCATTGAGGAGCTCGCTGGAATTCCTAAATCCACTGTCCATCTCATTTTAACGAAAAGTTTGGGCAAACGAAAGGTGTGTACTGACTGACGATCAAAAAGTTTGCAGAGCACTGCAGAGACATGAAAAGAGCGGCTGATATGGATCCAGACTTTATGTCAAGCATTATAACAGTTGATGAAACATGGTGATTTCAGTATGAGCCACTGACTAAGTGCCAGAGCTCGGAATGGAAGGGTTCACAATCTCCAAACCGAAAAAAAGTGCGCATGCAGAAGAGCCGAATCAAGACTCTGCTCATCGTTTTCTTTGATTTCAAAGGAATTATCCATAAGAAATTTACGTTAGAAGGTCAAATAATAAACGCCGATGTTTGAATCGTTTATGGGCTAGGATTCTTTATGTTCGACCCGAATACCGGGAACAAGGGGCATGATTTTTATTGCACGAAAATGCATCGGCGCACAAAATTAAGCTTGTACGCGATTTATTGGCCATAAAAGTATCGTGGGGCTCGATCATCCTCCATATTCATCTGATTTGGCTCCATGGGACCTCTGGCTATTCCCGAAACTGAAATTGGCGATGAAAGGAAAGCGTTTCGACACAAGGCTTCGACTGCAATTTTGGAGGCAATTCCGATGAATGAGTTTCAGGAGTGCTTCAGAAAATTTAACAACCGCTTTTAGTTTTGTATTGACTTACACGGAGTATATTTTGAAGAGATTGTAAACTAAAAATAAACAATGTTTTGTATTTCATTTCCCGTCAGTTACCTTTCGCATTGGACAGATAGTAAATGAATATAAAACATGTATATTTATTTATTTATTTGGAATATCGAATAAGTACACCTCTTTGCTTTATATGTATAAGATATATTAAGTTAGTAAAATTCTTATTTTAAGTTTTATATTTTATAAGTAAAGTACGTTTTAAGTTTTATATTTTATAAGTAAGTAAAGTACAAGTCGTGCTATGCGAATAATAAAAAATTACGCTCAATAATGAACTTGTCACTCACCACAAATCTCAGATGTTTACTTACGCTAAACGAATCGTCGAGAAGAGTCACCGCAGAGTGACAAAGGTCTAATATATAAAGGACACCTTATCCACTCTCCTCAGCTGGTTCCTTGTCAGGCAATCTAATTGACTAAAATTTGCATTTACACGGGTCGAGTTTAGTACATGGTCGAGTTCTAGGCACGTGTAAACAAGACATTTGTCTTTCGTAGTACGTTTGTTTGTTATCCATGGTATATAAGAATTAACGTTCTTTTTAATAACTTTAAAAAACTGTTCAAATACTTTTAAAATACTAAAAATAAATATCAAACGGGTTTTCAAAACAGCGAGGGCTAAAATTTTCCGACTTGAATAAGTTAAAGCGTGTATGGACAGATGCCACGACAGGTTCGCCCATCGCATAGTCAGGCGATGATAGTCAACATTTAATATCTCTCGCCTTGGTAATATGTCACCTCGCCTCGAAAACCTCGTACAAAACTAAAATTTTCTAATCGCGCGATATTCGGTTTCTGAGATTTGAGAATCTAACGAAATAACATGTCCTTTTATCGACTCTAGTTGACATACTAATGAAACTACCGTATCAAATTTTAACTGTACCATCGGCTTACCATGCGATGAACGTGGTATGTTATTCAGACTGGAAACTTTTGAACCTAAGTGATATTTTGTCAACAAACGACATATTTTTTACTAATTATAAGTTTGGAATTTGCTTGGTAATGAGCAATAAAAGAAAAAAATGTCCTAAGAAGTAATAATTATTTATAATTACAGTACTGGAGATATAATATATAAAACAAAAGATATTCCAGTTTTAACAAAGGGCTAAGCCCTGCTTGTTACAGGGCCGTCAATTACTATTACTGTTTTGTCAGCGCCCCTAGTCTTATGATTAAAAAGTAATACTTAACGAGCGGGCGTTTTTGATCCGATTCCTGGCAGATTTCCTTCGGGACTGGCTTTATTCTAAAGCCATTTTAAATCTTCATTTATGTTTTTCTGCAGCTTACATATGAGATAACCACATTGCGCTTTTGCAGGTGATACTGATATTCCTCAACTACTTTTTCCATTTTCCGTTGAGCTAATTAGGAAGTGCTCCGTAACATTTTCCGTTCAACTAAGTAGGAAGTGCTCTTGAGGTGGTCGTAATGTTTGGGTAACAGTGTTATTGTGGACATTTGTTTGATCTTATGTTACCTTTTATTTTATTTATTGGTTTGGTAATCTTGATTGCGATGCTGGAACGAGTTGGATTATGTGTTTTTTCTCGTTTTTTAGATTTGTTTTTTTTTTCAGCGTAGGTATTTAACATCCATAAATTAGTAGTGAGAATGGGTTGAGAGTACTCTATCATGTTAGAGCTTAGGTGAGTCGTGATATTGAGTGAATGGTGAGATTGGGTAAATGGTGAGATTGGGTAAATAGTGAGATTAGGTAAATGGTGAGATTGGGTAAATGGTGAGATTGGGTAAATGGTGAGATTGGGTTAATGGTGAGATTAGGTGAATGGTGAGATTGGGTGAATGGTAAGATTGGGTGAATGGTGAGATTGGGTGAATGGTAAGATTGGGTGAATAGTGAGATTGGGTGAATGGTGAGATATGGTGAATGGTGAGATATGGTAATGATGAGATTAAGCGAATTGTGAGATTGGGTGAATGGTGAGATTGGGTAAATTGTGAGATTGGGTGAATGGTGAGATTGGGTGAATGGTGAGATTGGGTGAATGGTGAGATTGGGTGAATGGTGATATTGAGTGGATGGTGATATTGGGTGGATGGTGATATTGGGTGGATGTTGATATTGGGTGAATGGTGATATTGGGTTAAAGGTGATATTGGGTGAATGGTGATATTGGGTGAATGGTGAGATTGGGGGAATGGTGAGATCGGGTGAATGGTGAGATTGGGTGAATGGAGAGATTGGGCGAATGGTAAGTTTGGGTGAATGGTGAGATTGGGTGAATGATGAGATTGGGTGAATGATGAGACAAGGTAAATGGTGGCTGAACTGACAAAGAACGAGTGTTTTTGTCTCTCTCCATCTGCATAATTATAGCATTTTTGCTAACCCTTTTAAGCACTGGATAATGGGGATTTTAACAATTGATATTATTTTAAAATTACCTGTTTCGTTGTTTACTCATTGTTTACTTTACTATTAGTGTTCCATCAAACAAACATAAAAAAACAAAATACACAATGTATTCAATTCCATGTACAGACAAAAACAACTAACTCTAGTAAAAATGATAGAATTAAACAAAGATGTTTAAACTCTGGTTAAGATAAGTTTTAAGATAATCCACAAAAATTGAAATTGATGTATTAAACAAACTTTTCACTATCTCGTACTCCGCGTTACACACGCATCTCTTGTATAAACATTTTTCCTGTATGCTTTTAAAGTTTTAATTTGGTTTTGCTCTTTCTTTATCAAGATTTTCTCGAATATTTCGTTGCTTTTAACTCTCAGTCTAAAGTCATTTACATCAGCGCTTCTCAACCATGCTTTACGTA
This sequence comes from Odontocerum albicorne, assembly GCA_949825065.1. Classification (NCBI taxonomy): domain Eukaryota; kingdom Metazoa; phylum Arthropoda; class Insecta; order Trichoptera; family Odontoceridae; genus Odontocerum; species Odontocerum albicorne. The sequence goes on from OX463862.1 coordinate 11,693,016, forward strand.
GATCAGGATTCAAATACTCGTATATAAACATTCTTTGTAATTTGTTTTATTAAACACTGTTTATTCCACTTTTCGTAACGGTATTACCCTACCGGTTTCAAAGCTTTTATCTCATCATCAGCGGAGCACAATCAAGAGTCTTGTTTGCGCTCCCCTGTTACAAAAATTGGAATAAACAGTGTTTGATAAAACAAATTACAATGTCTTTAAACCTCCACAGTGTTAATGTCTTAACTAACGTATAAATAATAAATATTCTATTTAAATAAAAAAACTTTATACATATATCGTAATGTTATTTGGGAAGTATTTTCTCAGATGATGGAAATAAATGGTAAAGCCTAGACCATAGACCATAGCCTAGACCAGGGATGGCGAACCTTTTTGAGACTGAGTGCCAAAAAATTTTTTTTTTCAATAAAATAATATGTCGCGTGCCACATGCCATGGAAATAAAAATGCATCAAATGTTTGTGTAACTTCAGATTTTTAATAAAAACAAAAATTAATACACCGAGGAAAATAATTAAGTACTTATTAATGGTGAACTAAGAGAAATAAATAAAAAAATAGACTTGAAAAAAATTGTGAACCTCAAAACTTATTAGTGAGATTTTTGTTGTTGGATGCTAGATGCCAAATATTTTATATCGGGTTCATAGCTGGTAGCTTTTAATAAAATACAAGCAGTAGTACTTTCGTCTGTAAGTCTACTTCTTATGTCTGATTTAATAAAGTTCATTGAAGAAAATAATGATTCACAGGAATACGTCGACGAAAAAATTGTCAATATGCCCATTGCTATTTTTTTAAGACAAGAAAAAGTTTCCGGGATGGATTGCCAAGTTGTAAGTACTTCATTTTCGGCATTCCTCTGGACTGGTCTAACGAATCGATCTCGCTCAATTTCTTCCAAAACAATTCTTAAGTCTTGAAATTTTTGTGTCCATATCGAACTCGACTGAAAATCTACCAATTCCATTTCAAAATCATCTAATTCCATGTATTCAAACATTGTTAAGTTTAATTTGTTGTTTATAGTATAAATTACAATAAGTTTAATTGTTGATACTTATATGTGTCTGGATGGGTAATAAATTTTGTAGTTTCTTCAAGTTGTCGAAACTGAACAAACCTTCTTGAATATTGTTCTATTGTTGCGTCTAAAGCATTTTCAAATGATTCTATTAATTTTCCTACGTCTGGCTTTTCATGGATTTCCAGATCCATCATGTATTTTTTTAGGTTGGGAAAGTACTTAAAATTTCTGGTCATTATATCACGCTTAAATATTTGTAACTTAGCTTCAAATGCTTTTATATTATCAAACATAACAGTAATTATTTTGCCACGGCCTTGTAATTTTATATTTAGATCATTCAAATGGGAGCAAAAATCAGTAAAGAACATCAATCTCGAAATCCACTCAACATCTGATAATTCTTCATACTGAATTATTTTCTGGTTACTTAAAAACATATAAATTTCATCAAAGCACTCGACGAAACGCTGAAGTACTTTGCCGCGACTAAGCCAACGAACGTTATTATACATCGTTAATCCATTATACATCGAATTGACCTCATTTAATAATGATTCAAATTTTCTTTTGCATAAAGGATGCGCAGCAATATAATTGACTATCTTAGTCACAAGTTTCATCACATCTTCAAAAGATTTAAGACCATCCTTTGCACACAGCGCTTCCTGGTGTATTATACAATGAAATGCTAACAGTGGATGGCCAACAAACTTTGTAAATAAATTGACGAATCCTGCTGTTTAGCCAATCATACTGGGTGCACCATCTGTACTTACTGAAACGATTTTCGACAAATTTATTTCTGCTCTAGAAAGAGCCTCTACAACTGCTTTGCAAACATCTGTGCCTTTAGTAGTTTCTGGTAAATATACCAAACTTATTAATTCTTCCATTATTTTATTGCCAACAAAATATCGAACAAAAATAGCTAATCGAGCCGAGAGAGTGACATCAGTGCTTTCATCAAGACAAATAGAAATCCAATCACATAATTTTATATCTGTTTTTTGTTGATATGTTACATTTTTACCCATCTTCAAGATTCTGTCTTTTATTGTATTTCGAGCGATAGGCAATTCTTTTATTCGTTCGAATATTTTTTCTTTATTTCCAAAATCCTCAAAAAGAAATGGTGCTCATTCTAAAAATACATTCTTGATGTAGTCTCCATCGCTGAATGGTTTTGCATTTTTGGCAATTATTTTGGCTATTTCAAAGCTAGCAGCAACATAATTGGAATTACTATTAACAAACTTATTTAAAGCACTCGATTGTAGATTTTTGTTTTTGATTGCTCTTAAAATATATTCTTTTTGTTCATCTCTGCTTTTGCCAAGAAGTTCCTTATGAATTGTTTCATAGTGTCTTTTTACAGATGATGTTCTAGATACCACTGACACAGAACATATAACACATATTGCTTTGTCACTTCTTTCAATTACACCGTACATTTCAGTCTACCAATTTTGAAATTGTCTGCCAGAATTTTTACTGCTGGCTTCACCAAGTTTTTGTTTCTTATATGGTACAGCCATCTTTGTGGGTGCCAATAAACAGTTTGTTTCTGTATTAATTAGATTGTTTTTATAGCACAAATTGATAACAAAACTGCTCCGATCAGGTAAAGAGTTATTCTGTCACTGAAACATCAAATCGTCGAATTTAAATTGTCGATAAATCATATTCATCCACAAGAGTAGCAATTATACACCTAAACCACAGGAGAGCTGATGATCTAATGCGCATCGAGAGCGCGCAGTGCGACGTATGTCGTGGATAAATCAAACACTTCGGAACGGCTCGTGCCGGGAGCGAAGTTCATTACAAAAAAAAATACACCTCAAGGAACTAGCACCGCACGGGAAGCATTAAACAATGCGATTTATTTATGCATGAATGTCGTCATATCCTTCGTTTCTGAAATTATTTATGAACGAAGAAAATACACGTCGCTATTTAAATATATTTTTTAATACTATTTCTATAACTTTTTTTATTTTTTCTTATACACTTTTATTTTTTCTCCTCATTCGCGTGCCACGCAAAATCGTCTCGCGTGCCACCTGTGGCACGCGTGCCATAGGTTCGCCATCCCTGGCCTAGACCATAGACCCAGAGGGTCGATGGTCTCATTATCAGCATAATCACCATTGGGCCATGCCCTTGTTGGGATAGGCAGAGAGAAGAGATATTTATTTCATTCTTTCCTGGTTTCCATCTTTCACTTCCGTCACGTCCATACACTTCATTATATATACTTTCCTATAATAATTTTTTTTAACTCTGCTCTACTTTAGAGTCTGATTTATTTGGTAATTCCAGGCTTTTCAAGATCTTTTGTAAACTCGTATGGACTATTTTTTAATCTATCATCATTTATTCTTTCTAAGTAGCTGAACCATTTTAATTCTGCTTACTCTATCGTATCTGAGCATCGTTCCTCCCATGATAGCCTTCAACAACTCCTCTCTATCTATCCCTGCACTCCACGGCTCTAAAGGCAGTTGTTAAAGGTGTCAAGCAGCATATTTCACTTGGTTAGTCCAGCTCAATATGATTATTTCTCTTGTACGTCGTCTTTCCACGCCTCCAGTAACTACAAACCTCTCCAAACTGTCTCGTTAGTCACAGCAATGTGCCTAAAAAATTGGAGGTCTCGTCGAAGGCATATTGTCAACAATCTGTCGGTAATTCTCAGTTCTTCGAAAATGGAGGCGTTAGTTCACCTTGCCGTCAATGAATTTGTAACATCCTTCCTCAAGTTTTGTCTTAAGGCCTCTTTAATACCTTTATAGTGTGTTAAAAGAAATTGCCATATATAGTACAATATAATACAATTTTAAGTTCGAAAACCACGTTTAAAGTTTATCCCTTTTTCAGGGGTTGATTCCTTACCAAGACTATATTTAAGGCAGTATATTTGAACAAATATATAGCACCACGGAGAAACCACTCTTTTAAATTCTTCAAGCAGGAGTTGAGTCATCTTCTCACATTTCGTCCGCTCCGAATCTGCTTACTTGCAATGTCAGATGAAGGATTTCATATTTTTATTTGACGTTATATGTCCAAAGTCTTCAAACTTTCTATATTTGATTGTGTTTAAAATTCCGTTTTAAGATATCTTCATTACAAAATTTGTATAAAAACTCATTAGATTTTAGAGCATTCCTCGACAGTACCTTATTTTAAAAGCTTCTAGTTTCTTTTAGCTGACCTGAGTGAATTTTCGTGCTTCAACATCACACAGAAGTACAGAGAATATTAAGTACCGCAAAATTTGCATATATAAGTAGAGATTTAAATGCTTGTTACAGAGATCTCACATTTTTCAGAAGAAACTCCGTCTTATCTTCACTATTATTTCTGTGGCGTTATGGTAAAAGTTGGTATGTCCGTTTTACCTTAGTTTACATGAGATGCAATATTAACTTTAATAAGTCAGTTGTTAAAATCAGTACAAATAATCATTTTTTAAGTTTTTCCAAACAATATATCTTTTGTTTGGATAATGACTGACACGCCAAGTGTTGCCACAACATGCTGAGAAATATTTTCTATAAATTGGGAGAATAAACACAAAACGACAAAAAACGGACATACCAACTTCTGCCATAACGCCACAGATTTGATCTCTTAAAATTGGTCTCATTGATGATTCAGGCATCTCAGATATCATATCAAGAGATACGATCAATGGAATTATTATTTTCACAATATAAATATCCCTTGTCTTTAATAAAAGTCGTGAATTTGACGAGACTAAAGTTATTTGCATGCATATGAAGGTTCAGTTTGATCTGGTTCCACCACCACCTAATCTGTTATAAAGAAAAATAAGCTTCATTAAGCTTGATTTCCACTAAAACAGAGATGTCAAACAGTTCGATCGCGGCCACCTTCTTAACTAACAATATAATGCACAATATGGCCAAATGTCATATCGCGTCAACGCAGTCAATTAGTTATTTTTGTATATGTATATACGAGTATGTATGCCTATTCCAAATAAATGTATGTATGTTATCTAACACATTAGTAGTCGTATACGTTTTCTTTTCCAAAATATTTTTATTTGCGAAGTAAGTTCCGTTTATACTTATTAATACACTTTTAGTTATTAGTTATCTTTATTTAACATGTGTGTTATGTATAAATGTATTCAATCTTGCGAATTCGATAAGTAGACCATGGTTATTTTTTACGTAAAGTCGATCGTGACTATTTGTTTATATAAAAAAGTCGATCGCGATAACAAACAGTTGTTCCCCCCTGCACTAAACGATTGATTGATGGGAGGTCAGATAGTAGTAGGTCTATTATTTAAATATTAATAGATAGTTAGCCAATTTGCGACACCCTTAATGAGATTGTATTCACGACTTAAATAAAACATCTCTTAATTAAAAAAAAGAATAAGGGCGCTTAAAAAGTTTGAGAACCATCAGCTTATCCTTGGAATGGAATTTGTTCCTTTTGTGTATGGATGAACAGTTCATATGCTCCGCTAAGAGTTTCAATTATGTTACCAGGCGCACAGGGGATGTAATTACAACAAGGGGAGGCTTTCAAGGAAAATATGTGTGGAAGTGGTAAGCCGCCATCAACTAGGCCTTTTTCACCCCCTCAATCTTCACTGGTATCATAACACTAATTTCTTACCGAGTAGGACTCATTTCAAAACATATTTTACCTACAACTCACTAATAATGCCTTGCTCAAAAAGGATTCCCCAATTATGATTCACGTCGTTTTGTACACGTCGTCATACAGACTGTAAATTATATTATATAAATTTCGCAAATTTAAAGGAAAGCGTTTTAAAGTTAACATATTCATATATATAATCACACTTTTTTTACTATTTCCTTTATATATTTCCTGTCACTATATACTATCTTAACCTCCCCCACATTCCAACATTATCTCATATTTTTCTTTGTATTTCTTACATTTATTTCTTTGATTATTTCATTCACTTGGTCCAACAACGTGTATAATTTTCTAGTTCATCCTTTAACACTCGTTTATAGGCATTTTCTTCTCAGTAAATGCATAACCACAACATTAAAGCAGCTCGACTTGCGTTCAAGATAAGCAAAGTTGGATATTCATAATGAAATCTTGATCCCTACATTTATACATGACAAGGAATTTTACAAATACATTACTTACGAAAAAAAATTGAAGTTATTTATTTAAATTGGACTATTTAAATGGATTTAGATTTTTTCTATCCCCAATAAACTAGGCTTTTACCTGTATCTCACTGAGGACATATAACACGAAAAAATAACTTGATGTTTTTTTCTCTTCCAATTACTGATCAAAAAATACCCCGTTGCAAACTCTCATCAACTTGACAAACATTTATTATTTATTATTATATTTATTATTACACATTACAAGAAATATACACAATTTGCAAAAAAACAACAGGTAATTTGATTTGGACATACAATTTTAATGGATCTTAGTTTGTTGGCTTTCATTTGTCATATCCCCAGTAAACTAGGCTTTGGCCTGTATCTCACTGAGGATATTTAGCATGAAAAAATAAATCGATACTTCTTTCCGATTTTTGATTACACAAAAACAAAACCCCGTTGCACGCTCTCATCAACCTGACAAACAGTGACACTCAACTACAACTGGAAACATCTTGCGAAATTCAACTCCTCACACATCATCACTCCAGAAAGACTAACAATATTCATCCCACAATATACCGCACACAATCATAAGAATAAAAATTAAAATTAAAACAAAAAATACACAGAAGTACAAACACAAAAACAACTAAAATTAAAAAAACAAGAAGAAACCCACACCCACGAGCTCACACAAATCTTTTCCACTCGTCATTTATCCTGAAATCCCAAGTACTCAAAATCCTGTCGCAATAACAACCACGCTCCGATCGACTGTCTAAATGGTTTTCCTACTTTTACCTTTATTGAAGTCGGCACGCCATTGTATGTAATGGGAGCCAAATAAGCATATTGAATCTCGATTACATGTATGTATCACACGAGTCAAACTCCGGATATTTCATCATTTCACACAAAACTAAAAGTTCATTAAAAGAACAAAAAGCTTTGTTAAAAAACAAAACAACAACAAATAATATTTCTAAGTATCGTCTTGCAATAATTTTACACTTGTTGAATTTTTCCTAACCATCTTATATTTCGCTTCAAGACATTTCAGCAAATCCATCAATTTAATGAGAGTAAAAAGTTGTTGGTCTTTTTTACATGTTATCTTTTTTGTAAAGGAAATGAGACTTTGGAAAGGAAAATCTCATTTCCCCTAATTACAGAAAGCGGAGTTTTCATGATAGTAGCTTATTCCTCGTTTTCCAAATTTAAAAGTAGAAATTAAATTTATTTAAAATTAAAAACATTCCCTAGTAAAGGTTTGATAAAAAAAAACAGCCTTTTATGCGTATTGATTTTATCTTCCACCATATTCACACACCATTTCGCCACTTTCCTTGTCTTATCTTGCAATACTTAACCTAAAATTGCATATACGAGTATATTTATATTATGGAAAAAATGCACTTTGGAGAGATGAAGTATTAAAAGGTCGGTAAAATTTAGCATAATCTGTACTTACGGTAAAATGATGTGTCATTTTTATCTGTATGATCTAAACATTTTTTCCTCGTGTTAAGAAGATTTTTGTAGTTGACTTGTGTGATTCCATGTAATATATTTTGTTTTTCAAAAATGTTTCTTTTGTATTTTTTTCGTGCAGTGTGAACTGTGTGCCTGTGAACGGCTCTATAGTATTACGATGATTACACGTTATTTTGTACAATTTGATACTTGATTCTTTCTGAATGTTTTTGTTGTAATTTTTTTTTAATTATTCCATATTTTATTTACATATCCTTTCATTCTTAATGTGTTGAGCACTCACTACTGGATCGTTTATTTTCATTGTGTTTGTTAAAAGGTAAATTGTACCGGGTATGTATATAAAATGTACATTGTACCATGTATATAAAAGGTACATTGTTCCGTGTACGTATATAAAAGATACACTGTACCGTGTATGTATATGTAATATATCCCTACCAATGTTAATATGTTGTCTTATCGTATACTATTATCCAATTCCAATAAATATTATAAGTTATCTTGCAAACCAATGTTAAGCTTATCGATGTCAACCATATCTCTGTACTATGTAATCTAGAACCTATACATATTAGTGTTATCACATGTATGTCAAACTAAACTCAATGTATTATGTTTAAATTTATTATTATCCAAACGCGGTTATCTATCCAAATTCAATAAAGATTTGGTATCACTAAATGGAAGAAAACTGCGAACAAGATAAATCGCCTGATATCGAGTTGACCTTAAGGGCAAAGATAGCATACCCGAAACATTCCTTTTTAATCTATCGAAGGGTCGTGCGTATGGTTATCCTTGCTTTAAATAGGACGTCATATCAGTGGCAGCAATCATTATTCTTAAAACCACTACGATGTTAACATCATCGTTATTATTACTTATATACGAGTAAATACTGTTAATATTATACTTCAATGTAATTCAACCATTATACAAATAAAATTACACAGTTGAAATTCTAAAAGTGTTTTCGTTGCAAAAGGCCATAACATATATAAAAGGTCCATTGTACCGTGTATGTGTATAATAAAATAAATAAATAATATATTTTTCCTAAATTTTCAGTATATCGCAAGGACCTGAGAACCTGAAGCACGAAACAGACAAAGAATTAATTAATGTCTTTGAAATGTAGCGTTCATGCGTATTCCATGGACTATCAGAAGAATTATTGAAGAATTTAAGGCTAAAGAAAAACATCGAAGAACTTAGACCTTATTAGAAGAGCTCACAGTCTTGAAAAATCTAACCCAAGTTACGATGGCAAGATTGTCTAAGTTCCAAGAAGATCAACTGTTAATCTTTGGTTATTTGGCTTAAAAGCGCTATAAGAATTGTTGATAATTAGCTTATAACTACAGTAAAACATAAATTCAGATGAAAAACGATCTAAGATTAAAAGCAGTTTGGAAGTGAATACGCCAGAAACCGAACGTGGGGCGTCTGCTTGCTTAGAAATAAATCCAAGACAGCCGACAGAAATCGATTATGGCACGGGTTAATTTAGTAAAAATATGAATAAAATTCATCAACATCATCACTATCAAGTCATGCCCCTATAATGGTAAAAATACAAAACAAGCCATGCCCCTATAATGGTAGAGATAAAAATTAACTTAATTCTACCCTGGCACACATCTTTCACTTTTTAAGTCCTTTCACTGTTCCCTCTATTAGAAATTGATTTATTTGGTTGTGGTACGTTTTTATATGACTTCCTAAACTTTCAATATTATTCGTTTCAACTTGTTTTAAAACCTTTATTATTAACTCTTTGTACTTAGTTTGCAAGATTTATTTAAGTACGAGATCTTCTTTTTTAGTCCATGTTTCATTGTGAAGCGTGGTTGTTATTGCGACAGGATTTTGAGTACTTGGGCTTTCAGGATGAATGACAAGTGGAAAGGATTTATGTTAGCTCGTGAGTGTGGGCTTCTTCTTGTTGTTTTAATTTTAGTTGTTTTTGTATTTGTGTTTCTGTGTATTTTTTTTTGTTTTTGTTTTTATTCTTATGATTGTGTACGGTATATTGTGGGATGAATATTTTTGGTCTTTCTGGAGTGATGATGTGTGAGGAATTGAATTTCGCAAGATGTTTCCAGTTGTAGTTGAGTGTCACTGTTTGTCAGGTTGATGAGAGCGTGCAACGGGGTTTTGTTTTTGTGTAATCAAAAATCTGAAAGAAGTATCGATTTATTTTTTCATGCTAAATATCCTCAGTGAGATACAGGCAAAATCCTAGTTTACTGGGGATACGACAAATGAAAGGCAACAAACCCAGATCCATTAAAATTGTATGTCCAAATCAAATTACCTGTTGTTTTTCCTTAAATTGTGTATATTTTTTGTCATGTGTAATAATAAATAATATATAAATATATAAATAAATAATTAATTGTTATTCCACACAAAATATTTATAGCAATAATTAAATCAATCTCGCAAACTCCGAGCTGGAAATCATGTGTTTAACCAAGAAGATCACGGAGGTAATAGTATATACTGACATAGAAACAAAAGCACCATCACGCCGTTTCCCCATCAAGTAAGACCGAGACGGCTGAGCGCCAGACTGTTATAATAATTTATTTATTGATATTTAACGGCCGCAGCCTAAACAAAAATGAAATTTTAATTTCAAAACAAGCAGTTGGAAATAAAGTCAATGTGGCACTAAAAATTATTTATCAGACTAATCATTTATATATAAGAGAAAAACATTTAAGATATCTAAAATATTCCTGAATTCAACTTACCCCTCAAGAGACTGAACATGTCCGCATCCAACAAATGCAATCACTAAAGGGGTGAAAAAAACCTTAATTTGTGGTATGAACTTCTTCCTTGAATACCTTGTTAACACGCTACAATATGTCTGGAACATATATCAAAGCTATATCTTTTCCAGTGGCAACAGATACTATAGTACATATCTTTGATACGATATCACCAACCATTTTATAGTTCAAATGTCCCCAAAGGAAAAGACGCGTCAAACATTACCGGGTTCAATCATGACACACATATCTTTCTTCCTCAACAAACATACATCTTCTCATATAACTTTTTCTATTTCTATAACCTTTCATTCTCAAATATTGTTCTATATATCATACGCTTTAGTTAACTAAATAATGATTATAACGAAAAGAAAACATGCATATTTCTCTCGCATTACAGTTGAAAGACGTCACATATCCGTACATCGTGTTTAATTAATTTAACGTCTCGGTATCGCTGTAATTGGATTGCCGATAGACTAAAATTTCACTCATGTAAATACTTGTATGATTATACCCATAGCAATCACTTTGTAATTTGTTATGTGATGTAAGCGCTGGATTAGTATTCCAAACAGGTCCGCTCACAGGGTCATACTATTAAGACGATTATTTGATTTCTAGGTGTTATTTTGTATCAACAAAATAAATCATTATTTTGCAAGAACTTTATATATCTCAGAGAGGCTTTTAGGATACTAAATTAACCACATTCTTCAGTTCTTAAATTACATTTAGTATGGGAGTCGTTGATAGCATGAGTCATAGTCGCTGGATAGCATGGGCGACTCATAATTGCTAGATAGCACGGGAGAGTCGTAGTCACTGTATAGCATGGGAGATTTACAATAGCTGGATAGCATGGGAGACTCATAGTCGCTGTATAGCATGGGAGATTTATAGTAGCTGGATAGCATGGGCGACTCATAGTCGCTGGATATCATGGGAGACTCATAGTCGCTGCATAGCATGGGAGACTCATAGTCGCTGGATAGCATGGGAGACTCATAGTTGCTGGATAGCATGGGAGACTTATAGTCGCTGTATAGCATGGGAGATTTATAGTAGCTGGATAGCATGAAATACTCATAGTCGCTGGATAGCATGAAATACTTATAGTCGCTGGATAGCATGAAACACTCATAGTCGCTGGATAGTATGGGAGAATCATAGTCGTCGGTAATGGACCGAGATGCAAAATCATAGGTTGAATACTTATGCGTTAGAGCAATCAGGTGGAGAAAAAAATTATAAATTTATAATATCTAAGACTGTCAATATTTTATTAGATACAGATTTCATGGAAAATAAAAATATTGATTAAAGTATTTAAATATGTTGAGGGAGTTGAAATATTGATTGACAGTAGAAAAGCAATTTAGCTATTTGATGATAAATATATTTTGGGTGTATTATATAACCCATATTTAAAAAAATATACTTTAAATTAAATTATCCTTGAATAATTGGCAGAACTATCAGAGCAATTGCATTGTTATGCTATGAAAACTATCAGAGGAATTGCATTGTTATGCTATGAAAACTATCAGAGCAATTGCATTGTTATACTATGAAAACTATCAGAGCAATTGCAGGTAAAATATTTAGAGATAGAGTTAATGAATCCTGTATCCGAGAATCATGTAAAATCTAATATTGTGAGTTGGGGTAGAAACCATAGAAGATGCTTGTCGAACCATGTGGAAAAAATGGACAACATAAAGGTTTTTTTTTATAATGTGATGCATGACATACCCGCTTTCAAACGAGAATAAAATGAAAAATTCAAATGAAATGCATGAAGTACACGCTTTATAAGGAGAATAAAATGAAAAATTCAAAGTAAATGCATAAAACATACGCTTTCAAAGGAGAATTGAAAGAAAAACTAAAAAAAAATACACACTTTCAGAAAATAGCTTTAATTCCATCGAAGAGAGCCAATATGTTAAGTCCGAATTGCCTTATTTAATTGTTGGCACTCCTCAAAAATGACATTCCATAGTCTTGTATAATATATGAATGCAATAGGCCCGGTCCTGTCTTTTGCATTTACCTCTTTCCTCGTCAAACATGTGCGATTAATTTCTGTAATGCGATCTCTTTGTGCCAAAAGAGAGGCGATACTTAAAAATATAAGAGGTAACACTGTACACAGATTAGTGTAGAATCCTTTAAAATGCTTTGATTAGAAGGCGGGAGATGGGATATAATAGAATACGAATACACTTTATCCATCAGCTACCATGGATAAACTGATAAGCTTAACGAATACTTCACATGTTACCAAAATGAAGTATTCACTAGTATATAATGCGCTTACTAACCCATAGACACAGTAATGTAACTTCTGGAAAAATCATCAAGACACTAGACAGATTGTATTTGCAATAAAAGTGTTAAATAAATAAAAAAATAAATGTTGGTTTAAGTGAGGGTAAGAAAAAAAAGTGAGGTGCATTGTCACGCGGTACAGCACTAGACTTCTGTGCGGATGTTTGTCTGTTCAAATATCGTGATGTGCATGTCCCTTTGAATGAGACAGGCATTTTTTCCGCATTGTATTCGAGAGCATAAGAATACCTATAAACTTCAGCCAAATCTATTCTTTCAATAAAAAAGAGGGAAAAATACCAATGTATTCCAATAGTCTCTCTTCGGTATCCATAGGATCCCATATAGATGTGGCTGAAGAGTTTGCTGATATGCAACGGCTCAGTCACTAAAATCAAACTCCACGACACAACTTCGCTTTCCAACTAGATTAACATTGGAAAGACGAGGGGATCCTCGTCTAGGGTATCATCAACAACGACAAGTAGACGACTAATCAGAGTACCCTGTTTAAAAAAACTTTTCATGAACACATTAACATGCATCAAAATCGAGTGAAAAGTATGAAGTTTCAGTATATTACTAAGAAATATTCATATATGTACATAACCAGGTTAAAATGTTTTATATCACAATTAACGTCAATGGGGTTTTACTTCACATTTGCCTTGATTCAATATAATTCTTACATTTTTGTACGAAAAACTGGTTTTCTGTTAGTGAAAAGTAAGAAAATATATTCAAACGGGAAAATATTGACCCAATATATAATATTAAAATTTTGCAAAATTAAGGGTTCGAGTTGATAAACACGAAAACACGTAGAACAAATAATTCTGGCATGCCTTTCTACATATATTTTTACAACTTGGTCGTCAATGGCAGTTTTTCGAGCGAAAAGTATGTAGTTTCAGTAAATAACTAAGAAATATTCATAAACATTTACCAGGTTTTATGTTTTATATCACAATTAACGTCAATGGGTTCCTTCCGTACATTCGTCTTTATTCAATAAAATTCTTACATATTTGTGCGAAAAACTGGTTTTTTGTTCGTCAAAAGTTACATAATTCATTCAAAAGGGAAAATATCGACGCAAAATATTGAAATGTCGCAAAATTAGAGATTTGGGTAGAAAAACACGAAAACACGTAGAACAAATAATATTTCTGCCGTGATGTTCTACATAAATTTCTACAACTTGGTCGTCAATGGCAGTTTTTCGAGTGAAAAGTATGTAGTTTCAGTATATTACTAAGAAATATTCATATACATTGACCAGGTTTTTATGTTTTATATCACAATTAACGTCAATGGGTTCTTTCTTTACATTTGTCTTGATTCAATATAATTCTTACATATTTGTGCAAAAAACTGGTTTTTTGTTAGTCAAAAGTTATATAATTCATTTAAAAGTGAAAATATTGACGCAAAATATTAAAATTTCGCAAAATTAGAGGGTTGGGTTGAAAAACACGAAAACACGTAGAACAAAAAATAAATCTGGCATGATTTTCTACATATATTTCTACAACTTGGTCGTCAATGGCAGTTTTTCGAGTGAAAAGTATGTAGTTTCAGTATATTACTAAGAAATATTCATATACATTTACCAGGTTTTTATATTTTATAACACAATTAACATCAATGGGTTCCTTCTATACATTTGTCTTGATTCAATATAATTCTTACATATTTGTGCAAAAAACTGGTTTTTTGTTAGTCAAAAGTTATATAATTCATTTAAAAGTGAAAATATTGACGCAAAATATTAAAATTTCGCAAAATTAGAGGGTTGGGTTGAAAAACACGAAAACACGTAGAACAAAAAATAAATCTGGCATGATTTTCTACATATATTTCTACAACTTGGTCGTCAATGGCAGTTTTTCGAGTGAAAAGTATGTAGTTTCAGTATATTACTAAGAAATATTCATATACATTGACCAGGTTTTTATGTTTTATATCACAATTAACGTCAATGGGTTCTTTCTTTACATTTGTCTTGATTCAATATAATTCTTACATATTTGTGCAAAAAACTGGTTTTTTGTTAGTCAAAAGCTATATAATTCATTTAAAAGGGAAAATATTGACGCAAAATATTGAAATTTTGCAAAATTAGAGGGTTGGTTTGAAAAACACGAAAACACGCAGAACAAATAATAAATCTCGCATGATTTTTTACATATATTTCTACAACTTGGTCGTTAATGGCAGTTTTTCGAGTAAAATGTGTATAGTTTCAGTATAGCACTAAGAAATATTCATGTACATTTACCAGGTATTTATGTTTTATATCACAATTAACGTCAATGGGTTCCTTCTATACATTTGTTTGGTTGGGTTGAAAAACACGAAAACACGTAGAACAAATAATATTTCTGCTGTGATTTTCTACATATATTTCTACAACTTGGTCGTCAATGGCAGTTTATCGAGTGAAAAGTATGTAGTTTCAGTATATTACTAAGAAATATTCCTGTACTTTTACCAGGTTTTAAAGTTTTATATCACAATTAACGTCAATGGGTTCCTTCTGAACATTTGTCTTGATTCAATATAATTTTTACATATTTGTGCGAAAAACTGTTTTTTTGTTGGTCAAAAGTTATATAATTCATTCAAAAAGGAAAAAATTGACGCAAAATATTGAAATTTCACGAAGTTAGAGGTTTGGGTTGAAAAACACGAAAACACGTAGAACAAATAATATTTGGTGGTCAATGGTAGTTTTTCGAGTGAAAAGTATGTAGTTTCAGTATATTATTAAGAAATATTCATGTAAATTTACCAGGTTTTTATGTTTTATATCAAAATTAACGTCAACGGGTTCCTTCTATACATTTGTCTTGATTCAATATAATTCTTACATATTTGTGCAAAAAACTGGTTTTTTGTTATTCAAAAGCTATATAATTAATTTAAAAGGGATAATATTGACCCAAAATAATGAAATTTCGCAAAATTAGAGGGTTGGTTTGAAAAACACGAAAACACGTAGAACAAATAATAAATCTGGCATGATTTTCTACATATATTTCTACAACTTGGTCGTTAATGGCAGTTTTTCGAGTGCAATGTGTATAGTTTTTCAGTATAGTACTAAGAAATATTCATGTACATTTACCAGGTATTTTTGTTTTATATCACAATTAACGTCAATGGGTTCCTTCTATATATTTGTTCGGTTGGGTTGAAAAACACAAAAACACGTAGAACAAATAATATTTATGGTGTGATTTTCTACATATATTTCTACAACTTGGTCGTCAATGGCAGTTTATCGAGTGAAAAGTATGTAGTTTCAGTATATTACTAAGAAATATTCCTGTACTTTTACCAGGTTTTAAAGTTTTATATCACAATTAACGTCAATGGGTTCCTTCTGAACATTTGTCTTGATTCAATATAATTTTTACATATTTGTGCGAAAAACTGTTTTTTTGTTGGTCAAAAGTTATATAATTTATTCAAAAAGGAAAATATTGACGCAAAATATTGAAATTTCACAAAGTTAGAGGTTTGGGTTGAAAAACACGAAAACACGTAGAACAAATAATATTTGGTGGTCAATGGTAGTTTTTCGAGTGAAAAGTATGTAGTTTCAGTATATTATTAAGAAATATTCATGTACATTTACCAGGTTTTTATGTTTTATATCAAAATTACCGTCAACGGGTTCCTTCTATACATTTGTCTTGATTCAATATAATTCTTACATATTTGTGCAAAAAACTGGTTTTTTGTTATTCAAAAGCTATATAATTCATTTAAAAGGGAAAATATTGACGCAAAATATTGAAATTTTGCAAAATTACAGGGTTGGTTTGAAAAACACGAAAACACGCAGAACAAATAATAAATCTGGCATGATTTTCTACATATATTTCTACAACTTGGTCGTCAATGGCAGTTTTTCGAGTGAAAAGTATGTAGTTTCAGTATATTACTAAGAAATATTCATGTACATTTACCAGGTTTTAATGTTTTATATCACAATTAACGTCAATGGGTTCCGTCTTTACATTTGTCTTGATTCAATATAATTCTTACATATTTGTTCAAAAAACGGTTTTTTTGTTATTCAAAAGCTATATAATTCATTTAAAAGGGAAAATATTGACGCAAAATATTGAAATTTCGCAAAATTAGAGGGTTGGTTTGAAAAACACGAAAACACGTAGAACAAATAATAAATCTGGCATGATTTTCTACATATATTTCTACAACTTGGTCGTTAATGGCTGTTTTTCGAGTGCAATGTGTATAGTTTCAGTATAGTACTAAGAAATATTAATGTACATTTACCAGGTATTTATGTTTTATATCACAATTAACGTCAATGGGTTCCTTCTATTTATTTGTTTGGTTGGGTTGAAAAACACGAAAACACGTAGAACAAATAATATTTCAGGTGTGATTTTCTACATATATTTCTACAACTTGGTCGTCAATGGCAGTTTATCGAGTGAAAAGTATGTAGTTTCAGTATATTACTAACAAATATTCCTGTACTTTTACCAGGTTTTAAAGTTTTATATCACAATTAACGTCAATGGGTTCCTTCTATACATTTTTCTTGATTAAATATAATTCTTACATATTTGTGCGAAAAACTGGTTTATTGTTGGTCAAAAGTTATATAATTCATTCAAAAGGGAAAATATTGACGCAAAATATTGAAATATCACAAAGTTAGAAGTTTTAGTTAAAAAACACAAAAACACGTAGAAAAAATAATATTTGGTCGTCAATTGTAGTTTTTCGAGTGAAAAGTATGTAGTTTCAGTATATTACTAAGAAATATTCATGTACATTTACCAGGTTTTTATGTTTTATATCACAATTAACGTCAACAGGTTCCTTCTATACATTTGTCTTGATTCAATATAATTATTACATATTTGTGCAAAAAACTGGTTTTTTGTTAGTCAAAAGCTATATAATTCATTTAAAAGGGAAAATGTTGACGCAAAATATTGAAATTTTGCAAAATAAGAGGGTTGGTTTAAAAAACACGAAAACACGCAGAACAAATAATAAATCTGGCATGATTTTCTACATATATTTCTACAACTTGGTCGTCAATGGCAGTTTTTCGAGTGAAAAGTATGTAGTTTCAGTATATTACTAAGAAATATTCATGTACATTTACCAGGTTTTTATGTTTTATATCACAATTAACGTCAACAGGTTCCTTCTATACATTTGTCTTGATTTAATATAATTTTTACATATTTGTGCGAAAAACTATTTTTTTGTTGGTCAAAAGTTATATAATTCATTCAAAAAGGAAAATAATGACGCAAAATATTGAAATTTCACAAAGTTAGAGGTTTGGGTTGAAAAACACGAAAACACGTAGAACAAATAATATTTGGTGGTCAATGGTAGTTTTTCGAGTGAAAAGTATGTAGTTAAAATTTCGCAAAATTATAGGGTTCGAGTTGATAGACACGAAAACACGTAGAACAAATAAGTCTGGCATGCCTTTCTAAATATATTCTTACAACTTGGTCGTCAATGGCAGTTTTTCGAGTGAAAAGTATGTAGTTTCAGTAAATAACTAAGAAATATTCATAAACATTTACCAGGTTTTATATCACAATTAACGTCAATGGGTTCCTTCCGTACATTCGTCTTTATTCAATAAAATTCTTACATATTTGTGCGAAAAACTGGTTTTTTGTTCGTCAAAAGTTACATAATTCATTCAAAAGGGAAAATATCGACGCAAAATATTGAAATGTCGCAAAATTAGAGATTTGGGTAGAAAAACACGAAAACACGTAGAACAAATAATATTTCTGCCGTGATGTTCTACATAAATTTCTACAACTTGGTCGTCAATGGCAGTTTTTCAAATGAAAAGTATGTAGTTTCAGTATATTACTAAGAAATATTCATATACATTTACCAGGTTTTTATATTTTATAACACAATTAACATCAATGGGTTCCTTCTATAAATTTGTCTTGATTCAATATAATTCTTACATATTTGTGCAAAAAACTGGTTTTTTGTTAGTCAAAAGTTATATAATTCATTTAAAAGTGAAAATATTGACGCAAAATATTAAAATTTCGCAAAATTAGAGGGTTGGGTTAAAAAAAACGAAAACACGTAGAACAAAAAATAAATCTGGCATGATTTTCTACATATATTTCTACAACTTGGTCGTCAATGGCAGTTTTTCGAGTGAAAGTATGTAGTTTCAGTATATTACTAAGAAATATTCATGTACATTTACCAGGTTTTAATGTTTTATATCACAATTAACGTCAATGGGTTCCGTCTTTACATTTGTCTTGATTCAATATAATTCTTACATATTTGTTCAAAAAACGGTTTTTTTGTTATTCAAAAGCTATATAATTCATTTAAAAGGGAAAATATTGACGCAAAATATTGAAATTTCGCAAAATTAGAGGGTTGGTTTGAAAAACACGAAAACACGTAGAACAAATAATAAATCTGGCATGATTTTCTACATATATTTCTACAACTTGGTCGTTAATGGCTGTTTTTCGAATGCAATGTGTATAGTTTCAGTATAGTACTAAGAAATATTCATGTACATTTACCAGGTATTTATGTTTTATATCACCATTAAAGTCAATGGGTTCCTTCTATATATTTGTTTGGTTGGGTTGAAAAACACGAAAACACGTAGAACAAATAATATTTCAGGTGTGATTTTCTACATATATTTCTACAACTTGGTCGTCAATGGCAGCTTATCGAGTGAAAAGTATGTAGTTTCAGTATATTACTAAGAAATATTCCTGTACTTTTACCAGGTTTTAAAGTTTTATATCACAATTAACGTCAATGGGTTCCTTCTATACATTTGTCTTGATTAAAAATAATTCTTACATATTTGTGCGAAAAACTGGTTTATTGTTGGTCAAAAGTTATATAATTCATTCAAAAGGGAAAATATTGACGCAAAATATTGAAATATCACAAAGTTAGAGGTTTGGGTTGAAAAACACAAAAACACGTAGAACAAATAATATTTGGTCGTCAATTGTAGTTTTTCGAGTGAAAAGTATGTAGTTTCAGAATATTACTAAGAAATATTCATGTACATTTACCAGGTTTTTATGTTTTATATCACAATTAACGTCAACAGGTTCCTTCTATACATTTGTCTTGATTCAATATAATTCTTACATATTTGTGCAAAAAACTGGTTTTTTGTTAGTCAAAAGCTATATAATTCATTTAAAAGGGAAAATGTTGACGCAAAATATTGAAATTTTGGAAAATAAGAGGGTTGGTTTAAAAAACACGAAAACACGCAGAACAAATAATAAATCTGGCATGATTTTCTACATATATTTCTACAACTTGGTCGTCAATGGCAGTTTTTCGAGTGAAAAGTATGTAGTTTTAGTATATTACTAAGAAATATTCATGTACATTTACCAGGTTTTTATGTTTTATATCACAATTAACGTCAACAGGTTCCTTCTATACATTTGTCTTGATTTAATATAATTTTTACATATTTGTGCGAAAAACTGTTTTTTTGTTCGTCAAAAGTTATATAATTTATTCAAAAAGGAAAATATTGACGCAAAATATTGAAATTTCACAAAGTTAGAGGTTTGGGTTGAAAAACACGAAAACACGTAGAACAAATAATATTTGGTGGTCAATGGTAGTTTTTCGAGTGAAAAGTATGTAGTTAAAATTTCGCAAAATTAGAGGGTTCGAGTTGATATACACGAAAACACGTAGAACAAATAATTCTGGCATGCCTTTCTACATATATTTTTACAACTTGGTCGTCAATGGCAGTTTTTCGAGTGAAAAGTATGTAGTTTCAGTAAATAACTAAGGAATATTCAGATACATTTACCAGGTTTTTATATTTTATAACACAATTAACATCAATGGGTTCCTTCCGTACATTCGTCTTGATTCAATATAATTCTTACATATTTGTGCAAAAAACTGGTTTTTTGTTAGTCAAAAGTTATATAATTCATTTAAAAGTGAAAATATTGACGCAAAATATTAAAATTTCGCAAAATTAGAGATTTGGGTAGAAAAACACGACAACACGTAGAACAAATAATATTTCTGCCGTGATGTTCTACATAAATTTCTACAACTTGGTCGTCAATGGCAGTTTTTCGAGTGAAAAGTATGTAGTTTCAGTATATTACTAAGAAATATTCATATACATTTACCAGGTTTTTATATTTTGTAACACAATTAACATCAATGGGTTTTTTCTATACATTTGTCTTGATTCAATATAATTCTTACATATTTGTGCAAAAAACTGGTTTTTTGTTAGTCAAAAGTTATATAATTTATTTAAAAGTGAAAATATTGACGCAAAATATTAAAATTTCGCAAAATTAGAAGGTTGGGTTGAAAAACACGAAAACACGTAGAACAAAAAATAAATCTCGCATGATTTTCTACATATATTTCTACAACTTGGTCGTCAATGGCAGTTTTTCGAGTGAAAAGTATGTAGTTTCAGTATATTACTAAGAAATATTCATATACATTGACCAGGTTTTTATGTTTTATATCACAATTAACGTCAATGGGTTCTTTCTTTACATTTGTCTTGATTCAATATAATTCTTACATATTTGTGCAAAAAACTGGTTTTTTGTTAGTCAAAAGCTATATAATTCATTTAAAAGGGAAAATATTGACGCAAAATATTGAAATTTTGCAAAATTAGAGGGTTGGTTTGAAAAACACGAAAACACGCAGAACAAATAATAAATCTCGCATGATTTTTAACATATATTTCTACAACTTGGTCGTTAATGGCAGTTTTTCGAGTGAAATGTTTATAGTTTCAGTATAGTACTAAGAAATATTCATGTACATTTACCAGGTATTTATGTTTTATATCACAATTAACGTCAATGGGTTCCTTCTATACATTTGTTTGGTTGGGTTGAAAAACACGAAAACACGTAGAACAAATAATATTTCTTCTGTGATTTTCTACATATATTTCTACAACTTGGTCGTCAATGGTAGTTTATCGAGTGAAAAGTATGTAGTTTCAGTATATTACTAAGAAATATTCCTGTACTTTTACCAGGTTTTAAAGTTTTATATCACAATTAACGTCAATGGGTTCCTTCTGAACATTTGTCTTGATTCAATATAATTTTTACATATTTGTGCGAAAAACTGTTTTTTTGTTGGTCAAAAGTTATATAATTCATTCAAAAAGGAAAATATTGACGCAAAATATTGAAATTTCACAAAGTTAGAGGTTTGGGTTGAAAAACACGAAAACACGTAGAACAAATAATATTTGGTGGTCAATGGTAGTTTTTCGAGTGAAAAGTATGTAGTTTCAGTATAATATTAAGAAATATTCATGTACATTTACCAGGTTTTTATGTGTTATATCAAAATTAACGTCAACGGGTTCCTTCTATACATTTGTCTTGATTCAATATAATTCTTACATATTTGTGCAAAAAACTGGTTTTTTGTTATTCAAAAGCTATATAATTAATTTAAAAGGGATAATATTGACGCAAAATATTGAAATTTCGCAAAATTAGAGGGTTGGTTTGAAAAACACGAAAACACATAGAACAATTAATAAATCTGGCATGATTTTCTACAAATATTTCTACAATTTGGTCGTTAATGGCAGTTTTTCGAGTGCAATGTGTATAGTTTTTCAGTATAGTACTAAGAAATATTCATGTACATTTACCAGGTATTTATGTTTTATGTCACAATTAACGTCAATGGGTTCCTTCTATATATTTGTTTGGTTGGGTTGAAAAACACAAAAACACGTAGAACAAATAATATTTCTGCCGTGATGTTCTACATATATTTCTACAACTTGGTCGTCAATGGCAGTTTATCGAGTGAAAAGTATGTATTGTAGTTTCAGTATATTACTAAGAAATATTCCTGTACTTTTACCAGGTTTTAAAGTTTTATATCACAATTAACGTCAATGGGTTTCTACTGTACATTTGTCTTGATTAAATATAATTCTTACATATTTGTGCGAAAAACTGGTTTTTTGTTGGTCAAAAGTTATATAATTCATTCAAAAGGGAAAATATTGACGCAAAATATTGAATTATCACAAAGTTAGAGGGTTGGGTTGAAAAACACGAAACCTCGTAGAACAAATAATATTTGGTCGTCAATTGTAGTTTTTCGAGTGAAAAGTATGTAGTTTCAGTAAATAACTAAGAAATATTCATAAACATTTACCAGGTTTTATGTTTTATATCACAATTAACGTCAATGGGTTCCTTCCGTACATTTGTCTTTATTCAATAAAATTCTTACATATTTGTGCGAAAAGCTGGTTTTTTGTTCGTCAAAAGTTACATAATTCATTCAAAAAGGAAAATATCGACGCAAAATATTGAAATTTTGCAAAATTACAGGGTTGGTTTGAAAAACACGCAGAACAAATAATAAATCTGGCATGATTTTCTACATATATTTCTACAACTTGGTCGTCAATGGCAGTTTTTCGAGTGAAAAGTATGTAGTTTCAGTATATTCCTAAGAAATATTTATGTACATTTACCAGGTTTTTATGTTTTATATCAAAATTAACGTCAACGGGTTCCTTCTTTACATTTGTATTGATTCAATATAATTCTTACATATTTGTGCAAAAAACTGGTTTTTAGTTAGTCAAAAGTTATATAATTCATTTAAAAGGGAAGATATTGAAGCAAAATATTAAAATTTCGCAAAATAAGAGGGTTGGGTTGAAAAACACGAAAACACGTAGAACAAATAATATTTCTGCCGTGATGTTCTACATATATTTCTACAACTTGGTCGTCAATGGCAGTTTATCGAGTGAAAAGTATGTAGTTTCAGTATATTACTAAGAAATATTCCTGTACTTTTACCAGGTTTTAAAGTTTTATATCACAATTAACGTCAATGGGTTTCTACTGAACATTTGTCTTGATTAAATATAATTCTTACATATTTGTGCGAAAAACTGGTTTTTTGTTGGTCAAAAGTTATATAATTCATTCAAAAGGGAAAATATTGACGCAAAATATTGAAATATCACAAAGTTAGAGAGTTGGGTTGAAAAACACGAAAACTCGTAGAACAAATAATATTTGGTCGTCAATTGTAGTTTTTCGAGTGAAAAGTATGTAGTTTCAGTAAATAACTAAGAAATATTCATAAACATTTACCAGGTTTTATGTTTTATATCACAATTAACGTCAATGGGTTCCTTCCGTACATTTGTCTTTATTCAATAAAATTCTTACATATTTGTGCGAAAAGCTGGTTTTTTGTTCGTCAAAAGTTACATAATTCATTCAAAAAGGAAAATATCGACGCAAAATATTGAAATTTTGCAAAATTACAGGGTTGGTTTGAAAAACACGAAAACACGCAGAACAAATAATAAATCTGGCATGATTTTCTACATATATTTCTACAACTTGGTCGTCAATGGCAGTTTTTCGAGTGAAAAGTATGTAGTTTCAGTATATTCCTAAGAAATATTTATGTACATTTACCAGGTTTTTATGTTTTATATCAAAATTAACGTCAACGGGTTCCTTCTTTACATTTGTATTGATTCAATATAATTCTTACATATTTGTGCAAAAAACTGGTTTTTATTTAGTCAAAAGTTATATAATTCATTTAAAAGGAAAGATATTGACGCAAAATATTAAAATTTCGCAAAATAAGAGGGTTGGGTTGAAAAACACGAAAACACGTAGAACAAAAAATAAATCTGGCATGATTTTCTACATATATTTCTACAACTTGGTCGTCAATGGCAGTTTTTCGAGTGAAAAGTATGTAGTTTCAGTATATTACTAAGAAATATTCATGTACATTTACCAGGTATTTATGTTTTATATCACAATTAACGTCAACAGGTTCCTTCTATACATTTGTCTTGATTTAATATAATTCTTACATATTTGTGCAAAAAACTGGTTTTTTGTTAGTCAAAAGCTATATAATTCATTTAAAAGGGAAAATATTGACGCAAAATATTGAAATTTTGCAAAATTACAGGGTTGGTTTGAAAAACACGAAAACCCGCAGAACAAATAATAAATCTGGCATGATTTTCTACATATATTTCTACAACTTGGTCGTCAATGGCAGTTTTTCGAGTGAAAAGTATGTAGTTTCAGTATATTCCTAAGAAATATTTATGTACATTTACCAGGTTTTTATGTTTTATATCAAAATTAACGTCAACGGGTTCCTTCTTTACATTTGTATTGATTCAATATAATTCTTACAAATTTGTGCAAAAAACTGGTTTTTTGTTGGTCAAAAGCTATATAATTCATTTAAAAGGGAAAATATCGATGCAAAATATTGAAATTTTGCAAAATTACAGGGTTGGTTTGAAAAACACGCAGAACAAATAATAAATCTGGCATGATTTTCTACATATATTTCTACAACTTGGTCGTCAATGGCAGTTTTTCGAGTGAAAAGTATGTAGTTTCAGTATATTCCTAAGAAATATTTATGTACATTTACCAGGTTTTTATGTTTTATATCAAAATTAACGTCAACGGGTTCCTTCTTTACATTTGTATTGATTCAATATAATTCTTACATATTTGTGCAAAAAACTGGTTTTTAGTTAGTCAAAAGTTATATAATTCATTTAAAAGGGAAGATATTGAAGCAAAATATTAAAATTTCGCAAAATAAGAGGGTTGGGTTGAAAAACACGAAAACACGTAGAACAAATAATATTTCTGCCGTGATGTTCTACATATATTTCTACAACTTGGTCGTCAATGGCAGTTTATCGAGTGAAAAGTATGTAGTTTCAGTATATTACTAAGAAATATTCCTGTACTTTTACCAGGTTTTAAAGTTTTATATCACAATTAACGTCAATGGGTTTCTACTGAACATTTGTCTTGATTAAATATAATTCTTACATATTTGTGCGAAAAACTGGTTTTTTGTTGGTCAAAAGTTATATAATTCATTCAAAAGGGAAAATATTGACGCAAAATATTGAAATATCACAAAGTTAGAGAGTTGGGTTGAAAAACACGAAAACTCGTAGAACAAATAATATTTGGTCGTCAATTGTAGTTTTTCGAGTGAAAAGTATGTAGTTTCAGTAAATAACTAAGAAATATTCATAAACATTTACCAGGTTTTATGTTTTATATCACAATTAACGTCAATGGGTTCCTTCCGTACATTTGTCTTTATTCAATAAAATTCTTACATATTTGTGCGAAAAGCTGGTTTTTTGTTCGTCAAAAGTTACATAATTCATTCAAAAAGGAAAATATCGACGCAAAATATTGAAATTTTGCAAAATTACAGGGTTGGTTTGAAAAACACGAAAACACGCAGAACAAATAATAAATCTGGCATGATTTTCTACATATATTTCTACAACTTGGTCGTCAATGGCAGTTTTTCGAGTGAAAAGTATGTAGTTTCAGTATATTCCTAAGAAATATTTATGTACATTTACCAGGTTTTTATGTTTTATATCAAAATTAACGTCAACGGGTTCCTTCTTTACATTTGTATTGATTCAATATAATTCTTACATATTTGTGCAAAAAACTGGTTTTTATTTAGTCAAAAGTTATATAATTCATTTAAAAGGAAAGATATTGACGCAAAATATTAAAATTTCGCAAAATAAGAGGGTTGGGTTGAAAAACACGAAAACACGTAGAACAAAAAATAAATCTGGCATGATTTTCTACATATATTTCTACAACTTGGTCGTCAATGGCAGTTTTTCGAGTGAAAAGTATGTAGTTTCAGTATATTACTAAGAAATATTCATGTACATTTACCAGGTATTTATGTTTTATATCACAATTAACGTCAACAGGTTCCTTCTATACATTTGTCTTGATTTAATATAATTCTTACATATTTGTGCAAAAAACTGGTTTTTTGTTAGTCAAAAGCTATATAATTCATTTAAAAGGGAAAATATTGACGCAAAATATTGAAATTTTGCAAAATTACAGGGTTGGTTTGAAAAACACGAAAACCCGCAGAACAAATAATAAATCTGGCATGATTTTCTACATATATTTCTACAACTTGGTCGTCAATGGCAGTTTTTCGAGTGAAAAGTATGTAGTTTCAGTATATTCCTAAGAAATATTTATGTACATTTACCAGGTTTTTATGTTTTATATCAAAATTAACGTCAACGGGTTCCTTCTTTACATTTGTATTGATTCAATATAATTCTTACAAATTTGTGCAAAAAACTGGTTTTTTGTTGGTCAAAAGCTATATAATTCATTTAAAAGGGAAAATATTGACGCAAAATATTGAAATTTGGCAAAATTAGAGGGTTGGTTTGAAAAACACGAAAACACGCAGAACAAATAGTAAATCTGGCACGATTTTCTACATCTATTTCTACAACTTGGTCGTCAATGGCAGTTTTTCGAGTGAAAAGTATGCAGTTTCAGTATATTACTAAAAAATATTCATGTACATTTACCAGGTTTTTATGTTTAATATCACAATTAACGTCAACAGGTTCCTTCTATACATTTGTCTTGATTTAATATAATTCTTACATATTTGTGCAAAAAACTGGTTTTTTGTTTGTCAAAAGCTATATAATTCATTTAAAAGGGAAAATATTGACGCAAAATATTGAAATTTGGCAAAATTACAGGGTTGGTTTGAAAAACACGAAAACCCGCAGAACAAATAATAAATCTGGCATGATTTTCTACATATATTTCTACAACTTGGTCGTCAATGGCAGTTTTTCGAGTGAAAAGTATGTAGTTTCAGTATATTACTAATAAATATTCATGTACATTTACCAGGTATTTATGTTTTATATCACAATTAACGTCAATGGGTTCCTTCTATATATTTGTTTGGTTGGGTTGAAAAACACGAAAACACGTAGAAAAAATAATATTTCTGGCATGATTTTCTACATATATTTCTACAACTTGGTCGTCAATGGCAGTTTTTCGAGTGAAAAGTATGCAGTTTCAGTATATTACTAAGAAATATTCATGTACATTTACCAGGTTTTTATGTTTAATGTCACAATTAACGTCAACAGGTTCCTTCTATACATTTGTCTTGATTTAATATAATTCTTACATATTTGTGCAAAAAACTGGTTTTTTGTTAGTCAAAAGCTATATAATTCATTTAAAAGGGAAAATATTGACGCAAAATATTGAAATTTGGCAAAATTACAGGGTTGGTTTGAAAAACACGAAAACCCGCAGAACAAATAATAAATCTGGCATGATTTTTTACATATATTTCTACAACTTGGTCGTTAATGGCAGTTTTTCGAGTGAAATGTGTATAGTTTCAGTATAGTACTAAGAAATATTCATGTACATTTACCAGGTATTTATGTTTTATATCACAATTAACGTCAATGGGTTCCTTCTATATATTTGTTTGGTTGGGTTGAAAAACACGAAAACACGTAGAACAAATAATATTTCTGGTGTGATTTTCTACATATATTTCTACAACTTGGTCGTCAATGGCAGT
This sequence comes from Odontocerum albicorne, assembly GCA_949825065.1. Lineage (NCBI taxonomy): Eukaryota > Metazoa > Arthropoda > Insecta > Trichoptera > Odontoceridae > Odontocerum > Odontocerum albicorne. The sequence continues at coordinate 11,721,350 of OX463862.1, forward strand.
TTATCGAGTGAAAAGTATGTAGTTTCAGTATATTACTAACAAATATTCTTGTACTTTTACCAGGTTTTATATCACAATTAACGTCAATGGGTTCCTTCTGTACATTTGTCTTGATTCAATATAATTCTTACATATTTGTGCAAAAAACTGATTTTTTGTTAGTCAAAAGCTATATAATTCATTTAAAAGTGAAAATATTGACGCAAAATATTGAAATTTGGCAAAATTAGAGGGTTGGTTTGAAAAACACGAAAACACGCAGATTAAATAATAAATCTGGCATGATTTTCTACATATATTTCTACAACTTGGTCGTCAATGGCAGTTTATCGAGTGAAAAGTATGCAGTTTCAGTATATCACTAAGAAATATTCATGTACATTTACCAGGTTTTTATGTTTTATATCACAATTAACGCCAATGGGTTCCTTCTTTACATTTGTCTTGATTCAATATAATTCTTAAATATTTGTTCAAAAAACTGTTTTTTTGTTATTCAAAAGCTATATCACTAATTTAAAAGGGATAATATTAAATTAGAGGGTTGGTTTGAAAAACACGAAAACACGTAGAACAAATAATAAATCTGGCATGATTTTCTACATATATTTCTACAACTTGGTCGTTAATGGCAGTTTATCGAGTGCAATGTGTATAGTTTTTCAGTATAGTACTAAGAAATATTCATGTACATTTACCAGGTATTTATGTTTTATATCACAATTAACGTCAATGGGTTCCTTCTATATATTTGTTTGGTTGGGTTGAAAAACACAAAAACACGTAGAAAAAATAATATTTCTGGCATGATTTTCTACATATATTTCTACAACTTGGTCGTCAATGGCAGTTTATCGAGTGAAAAGCATGTAGTTTCAGTATATTACTATGAAATATTTCTGTACTTTTACCAGGTTTTAAAGTTTTATATCACAATTAACGTCAATGGGTTCCTTCTGTACATTTGTCTTGATTAAATATAATTCTTACATATTTGTGCGAAAAACTGGTTTGTTGTTGGTCAAAAGTTATATAATTCATTCAAAAGGGAAAATATTGACGCAAAATATTAAAATATCACAAAGTTAGAGGGTTGGGTTGAAAAACACGAAAACTCGTAGAACAAATAATATTTGGTCGTCAATTGTAGTTTTTCGAGTGAAAAGTATGTAGTTTCAGTAAATAACTAAGAAATATTCATAAACATTTACCAGGTTTTATGTTTTATATCATAATTAACGTCAATGGGTTCCTTCCGTACATTTGTCTTTATTCAATAAATTTCTTACATATTTGTGCGAAAAACTGGTTTTTTGTTCGTCAAAAGTTACATAATTCATTCAAAAGGGAAAATATCGATGCAAAATATTGAAATTTTGCAAAATTACAGGGTTGGTTTGAAAAACACGAAAACACGCAGAACAAATAATAAATCTGGCATGATTTTCTACATATATTTCTACAACTTGGTCGTCAATGGCAGTTTTTCGAGTGAAAAGTATGTAGTTTCAGTATATTACTAAGAAATATTCATGTACATTGACCAGGTATTTATGTTTTATATCACAATTAACGTCAATGGGTTCCTTCTTTACATTTGTCTTGATTCAATATAATTCTTACATATTTGTGTAAAAAACTGGTTTTTTGTTAGTCAAAAGCTATATAATTCATGTAAAAGGGAAAATATTGACGCAAAATATTGAAATTTTGCAAAATTAGAGGGTTGGTTTGAAAAACACGAAAACACGTAGAACAAATAATAAATCTGGCATGATTTTCTACATATATTTCTACAACTTGGTCGTTAATGGCAGTTTATCGAGTGCAATGTGTATAGTTTTTCAGTATAGTACTAAGAAATATTCATGTACATTTACCAGGTATTTATGTTTTATATCACAATTAACGTCAATGGGTTCCTTCTATATATTTGTTTGGTTGGGTTGAAAAACACAAAAACACGTAGAAAAAATAATATTTCTGGCATGATTTTCTACATATATTTCTACAACTTGGTCGTCAATGGCAGTTTATCGAGTGAAAAGCATGTAGTTTCAGTATATTACTAAGAAATATTCCTGTACTTTTACCAGGTTTTAAAGTTTTATATCACAATTAACGTCAATGGGTTTCTACTGTACATTTGTCTTGATTAAATATAATTCTTACATATTTGTGCGAAAAACTGGTTTTTTGTTGGTCAGACGTTATATAATTCATTCAAAAGGGAAAATATTGACGCAAAATATTGAAATATCACAAAGTTAGGGGGTTGGGTTGAAAAACACGAAAACTCGTAGAACAAATAATATTTGGTCGTCAATTGTAGTTTTTCGAGTGAAAAGTATGTAGTTTCAGTAAATAACTAAGAAATATTCTTAAACATTTACCAGGTTTTATGTTTTATATCACAATTAACGTCAATGGGTTTCTTCCGTACATTTGTCTTTATTCAATAAAATTCTTACATATTTGTGCGAAAAACTGGTTTTTTGTTCGTCAAAAGTTACATAATTCATTCAAAAGGGAAAATATCGATGCAAAATATTGAAATTTTGCAAAATTACAGGGTTGGTTTGAAAAACACGCAGAACAAATAATAAATCTGGCATGATTTTCTACATATATTTCTACAACTTGGTCGTCAATGGCAGTTTTTCGAGTGAAAAGTATGTAGTTTCAGTATATTCCTAAGAAATATTTATGTACATTTACCAGGTTTTTATGTTTTATATCAAAATTAACGTCAACGGGTTCCTTCTTTCCATTTGTATTGTATTAGGGTTCTGCTTATTTTCCTTCAAATTTTTATTTATTATATATTTACTCTAACCCTAGATGCTACCAATGTATGTATATCAATCTTTCAAAATAAAATTGTTCCTAACTCAATTCACTTCCCTTTCAAGCGGCACCCGGTCGCTTGACGGAATTGGTCGGTCGACCTTGTCCAGCCCAGAGCTGGAGTTTCGGATTACAACAACTGATTCTGCTTCATTTTAACCATTACTTTTATGGTTATTAGTCCTTGACCTAGGTCACCGTGCCTAAATGTCAACAGAATATATATGGTTTACGATTCACTCAAATGTATACATAAAGCAACACCTTGGAGGGTTTTCTATTTTATACGATTATTTCTATTGGCCAGCTCAGATCGGTAGAAATATAGCAAGATTCTAGAAGATCTCCGGGTCGATGGATAGGAATTGTCGGTAGTCAGTGCTTGGAAAGGTAAAACATACAATGAAACACATATTTGCTGATAATTAGTTATTTATTTGATCTTGACTAGCTGATAGCTTTCAGATCACTTAAATTGAGCAGACCAATATTCTGCTACCCCGCTATCCTTTCAGAAGGAGAGGCAGACGAAGTAATTTATTAGAGGGGATAGTCCACAATAGTTTGTGGCGGATCTGTGTCAACTGGATCCACCCACAGGGTGCTTAATAAAATATCAATTTACTTAGATATCACCAAGACGGGACAAGCAAAACAAATAATCAAAGTCACCTTACTTCAATATCAATTGACACACTGTCTTCTCAACGTTCAGCGCTAGGCGTATGACACAGGTAGACTCCTATAGGCCTCTCAGGCCTTATGCTGCAATCACAGGATCCTCGAAGTGAAGAACTAGCCGTCGTGTAAGTAGGGGCTGTGCACAAGCACCGTCCTCAAGGCGAGAACCGCCGGGATAACTCGAGTGGAGAGTGGAGGTAGTCTCTCCTGGACCGGGGCGGGAGACTTCTGGACTCACCGCGCACTCCAAGCTTTGTCAGAACAACGTGACTCAGCGAAACGGAAAGTCGGACGTCAATGTCAATATCGTCCTTTAGATGGAGTATTGATAGTTGAATCAGTAACTCTCATTGAGATGAAGTGAACACTTTAGTTTAAAGAAATACTTTAAAGTATTTGGAAATAATTTTAACAATCAGTGCTAAGTACAATAGCTTTTGACTGGTAGAACACTGCGGCAGGAATGCCGGGGGAGCACGCTCTGCCGTAATTTATATGGTGAGACTCTGACGTCAGAGGCGCCTGAATTCTCTGATTATGTTTCAACGGATCCCGTTAAAAACCGGAGTAAATCGGTTTCTTTGCATGATTTAACGACTAACGGTCTTCATACAAGGCAACCCTTGTTTCAAGCACTGCATAGTTATTTGCCACATACCGTTCCCAGCGATAAAAGAAAGACGATACCGAAATAAAAACTCAACCGTCCTTTGGGTAGATTAAAGCTGGATTGGTTATGGGCCCATTAACTTTGATGGTTAAGAATGTCATACCATTATTTCATAATGAAATCCGTTGACAACTCACGCTTTGATTTGCGTTCGTGAGTCAGAAAAGAAACGGTTGGACGATAAATATCAAGTGGGTATAATTACCACATGGAATTCTTAGGGGAATTGTTCTGCCAAAATAACATATCCTAACACTCCATTCTATGTTACGGAACAAAAAAAAAAATTAAAAAAAAAATTTCTTTCAAGTACCGAATACGGCCCTGTGTCAATTGGTCATACACCCATCTGCCGAAACAAAGATTAGACACTATGCTAAGGAACATGACGTTACTGGGTCATGCTGGATACGTTTGCGGACGATTTGATTTCCCCCAGCATTTGCTAACCGGGAGTAGAAAACCGCAAAGACTACTCCCAGGGGTTCCCTATCTAAGAACACCTGCAAATAGTAAAACATTTTATAGACGAAAGACAATACAGAGGAATATTATTCATTATCGCCTTCCCCTCGACATGGTTACACATAATAATTATTTTATTTTACAACAAACCTTTAAAATTACAAAGACAATATGGTTACAAGAGTAATGTTCATAACATATCAAGATACTTATTACTAATATGTTAGTTCACTACGGCTTCCCCCAGAGCCGGCTCGGACTGTCTGCACTTAGGGGCACTGTGTTAGGTATTTAACATAATACTTTACTTAAGGAAGTAAGGTGAGTCTCCACCTGCCTGCCTGGTGATTTTTTGATATTGAAAGATACAATTTCTTGGCAATATTGAGGATATAAGATACATAGACAAAAGAAATAATATTTTTTTTTTTTTTTTTTTTTTTTTTTTTTTTTTTTTTTTTTTACTCACAAAATCCTGGGACACCACATATGGTGCGTGACCTCCAACTATAGGTCTCAACCAGACTTAAGACTGAGAACGGAAATAGTTACACTAGGTAATATTTTACAGCAAATATGTGTTTACAATAATATTTCCTCCAGGATCGTCATCCCTTTGGTGAACATTCGCGTGCTAGCCAATATTATCGGTGTGACGCCCATACACACCCCGGACGGAGCCAAGATTCACATGATGTTTACACATAATACTGTGGACATCCGGGTACCGACGGTGCCATGAGCGTCCACCTACGTCGTCGGTGCGACGGCCGCAGACCCAACGGACGGAGCCAAGATTCACATGATGTCCACACACAATACTATGGACATCCGGGTACCGATGGGGCCACGAGCATCTGCCCACCTGGACTCTGGTGCACATGCCAATCTGGGTTCATGACGCCCATTGTTGGAGTCCAACTCAACAACCTCGAGATGTATATAGGCCATCTGATAACCTCTCACTGGATGAATAAAGGCCATCCGTAAGCCATTCGCTGATGGGTTGGAGCATTCTCCACAACCCTTACTATTCAAGTTGACAGTGCAGTGAGTACGTACACATGCCAGATATCAGACGACTCCAAGCCGTCTCGTGCCAACCAATATCATCAGTGTGACGCCCATACACACCCCGGACGGAGCCAAGATTCACATGATGTTTACACATAATACTGTGGACATCCGGGTACCGATGGTGCCATGAGCGTCCACCTACGTCTTCGGTGCGACGGCCGCAGACCCAACGGACGGAGCCAAGATTCACATGATGTCCACACACAATACTATGGACATCCGGGTACCGGTGGTGCCACGAGCGCCTGCTCACCTAGACCTGGGTGCACATACACAAACTCAACCGGTGCCAACCAATATCATCAGTGTGACGCCCATACACACCCCGGACGGAGCCAAGATTCACATGATGTTTACACATAATACTGTGGACATCCGGGTACCGATGGTGCCATGAGCGTCCACCTACGTCTTCGGTGCGACGGCCGCAGACCCAACGGACGGAGCCAAGATTCACATGATGTCCACACACAATACTATGGACATCCGGGTACCGGTGGTGCCACGAGCGTCTGCTCACCTAGACCTGGGTGCACATACACAAACTCAACCGGCAATAGCCATACAATTCTAGTATGCTCCCTCGAAAGCCTCCCCCGTGGTACACAGCAAATCCTACATTCAGCCATCCCCATCAGCACTATCCAAACCCCATCAGCTTTCCCTTTCATAGCGCTGACTGACGTTCATCCACATACGACATGTACCCAGAGAACACCCTCGACGGAGGACAGAAACAGATAACAGTAAAGAGGGACACATAGCTACCTAAAAATGACATTAAAGTCCTAGTCCGATCGGCAGACCTACTACACGAGCCAAGACCATCAGCAAACTCACCAGGAGCTGTCAGGCCAAGATCTGTATGCGCCACCATATTTTTTTTCTTTTTGGGAAAAATGTGGAAACCCAACATGACAGACTGAACTATCATTAATTTGCCCCAACGGCTAGCTCCTTTCGTCAATTATCAATATGGCGTAACAAATCCACCTTGACTGTGTCTTTGACGAGAATTCTAACTATCTACCGAAGGCCAGATAGTTAGTAAATAATGCAATGAATTTACTTAAAGACCAATTTTCCTGACAACCCAAGGTGCCAAATTTATGGTGCTGAAATACATCCGCTGGCAATTTAGGAAAAAGAAAACCACATGTCCAACTAGGTGGTTTCTAACCTAAGTGTAAACTACACCAAGCAGCGCTTAGCTTCCAGCCTGCCACAACCTATCTGTATCTTTAACCTAAAGGTTGTTCCTTTTGTCTTAATGCATTGGTTATCGCAAGAAGTGCAAACAAAACGTTCTTCCGGCACGGCCCCTCTATTCGTGAACTCATCTTGCTACTCTCACAGTATCATTGAGGCATGAACAGATCCTTTCCTAAGTGTTCGCATCACTCACATTGGTTTACTCTAAACCACTTGTGACGAATACGTAATTAATGAGGAATTAAACCTCTCCTATACTAGTCTTCTGCGGATGGTAATTAATGTTGCTAACCTTTATCCGTGATCTCATATGATTCTAGGAATCCACTAATTTTCAGCAGAGGGGACTAGCCTCATCACCCTCAGCTGTACTTATATGATGCGGATCACGGCGGGGATATTTATTCCTCATATATCCTTAACTAATAGTTTTCGATGACGCCATCTCAAAGAGGAAGTTTAAACAACTTGCCAACTTTATACTACGGCCAGCACCGTGAAAACATGCTCCACTCCCGATGAAGGAGGTTAAACGAACATATGCTTCAATACCGCATGGTATACTCGCTCGCTTGTATACAGACATGTGCCCTAAGGTCTCTGATTTCTTGCCCAATCACATTAAAGTTGTCACAACGCGTTATATATGTAGACGTTCTAAAAATCAGGGTGTATAATACCCTAGAGAAAGAAAAATTCAATGAGCAAATAGTCGCCCTTTGGTGACATACTTGTAATAATTAATCAGCGATCTAGGTTCCTATTACATCTGCGGTATCATGAAGCTTATGGCTGGCAAGCTTACCGCGAAGCTAGGCGTTGTTTCGAAAACTAAACTGAACTAACTACAATATAATACGAGTAAAATTCTAACTTATTTACCATGCCGCTGGTTATGAAACTTCTACAGTATTACTCTCTACTATGATCCCTCCTGAGTTCGTCGCGGTACGTAAGATGTCCTAGACATTTGTACGCGTCATCGCAAAATTCGGATTTGTATACCCTTGTAGTACGGCCTCCTAATACACGCACAGGCACAAACAATTATAGCCATACGTCTAGAAGGTAACCTCAAAAAGGAACACAATACCAAATACAATACATAGGCATAATACAATACAATACCAACAGAAATGAAATAATGAATACAATTGATGCAACAAAAAAATACAAGTCAGGATAATAAGACATATACATGGCAGATAACAAGATACGGGGGAAAAAACACAAGAATTATACCCCTCAAGCTTTTACTTGAGATCAATAAATACAATAATTAATTATCTCCAAGACTCCCAGTCCTGTTTGCATATCATCAAGCCATCAAGGTACAGAACCTTGGTCACCTTGATCAATAACAACTAGTTCATTCTACAATGCGCTATTGGCAAGGATAATCCTTTGTTCAATGAGTCATCCATAAATTACTATAAACCTCATAATTCCCAAAGAATGCCTGAACTACTCATCAAATTTATTTATTTTTGTTGAACTCCAAAATTCTATCGGAAGGCGCGACATGTCCACTTCTACACCCAACTGTGAGCTCGGCCCTGTTTCATATTTCGGTTAATTATTTACGACCTTCTGTCGCCTTCAAGACTACGACAGTTGTGCGGGCAGATACGTGCGAAGTGACCCGGGCGCCCACAGCGAAAACACAAATTATTCTTCTCATTCCTCCTTCTCAAGGAATGCCTTTCTACAACTACTGGCCTTCTGTGTGCTAACGATTCAGATTTATTACTCCGGTAATTACCAGGCGACCCTCTATTTCCTTCCTGATTACGCATCCCATATGGACAGCTTCTGGCAAAATGATTCGGCCGACCACAGAAAAAACACAGATTAGACGCCGATCTTTTGCTATTGCTTTTACGTGCAATGGACTTAAGCCTTGAATAAAATGACCGAGTCAGCACCTTGCTGCTCTTATTTATCTGCTCAAACGAGGAACATAATCTCATCAGCTCTTCAACTGATGTGGGCTGAGCAGTGACAAGGACTGAACTAAATCCAGTGTGAAGTCCTTGTTTAAATATTTGTAAAAGTTCGACCTCTGTCAGGACAGAGTCCAGTGATTTATTTAATTCCAATATCCTAAAGATATAATCTGATGAAGATTCCTCTGGCCCTTGGCTGGACACCAAAATCTCCAATTTCCGATCTACCATGAAGCTTCCGGATTCGAACCTTTCCAAAAATAAGCTTTCAACGTGACCCATTCCATATGGTCCCTATACGTAACTCTAAAAAAGGTCAGTGCTCTATCACGCAAGAACTCTGGGAGAACAGGAGAAAGTGAATCGAAATCGAACCTACGTGCGCGCGCTATTTCCTCTAGTCTTACCAAAAACTCTCGAATACTACCAGAACCATTATACGGATCAACTGGCCACGACGAGAAGTTAATACTTAAAGGAGGTAATCGGTCACTCGGAGTGATTTCCCCTTCCTTGGTTGCCCTCAAAATACTTTGAATGTCACTCATCGTGAATCCCTATCCACCAATAACAGGAGGAATAGTCTTATTTAAAAATGGAGAATCCCAAAGACTCTAGGCCACGCTGTTAATTCCTTGTTTCCTTATTTGCAACAATAATTCTTGTACGCTAATTATCGTTTGAAAAAACGTAACTAAAGAAACAAAATCCTATTTTGGTCCTTGAAGAATTCCTAAACCGGCTCTATTTACATAAACGAACTCCTTTTTATTGTAATACTACACTTTCCAATTTTCGCAAACTAATTGATCTATTATATAGGCGAAAATAACTCTCTAAACCAGTGACACGATAACACACCACCGATTTTTTTTTATTTATTTTTTATTTCTAGTCCTGCTACTCACTGAAACTAAAGCGTTCTATTCCCTTTACCCAATCAAATACCACACGATAATCACTTGAACAAAATAAGACGTTTACTAATTATTTTTTCCTTTATTGTTGAGTTCAAGTTCAGTGAGATAGACTGTAAACTGAATTTATTCCCGTTTTACTTTTTCCGTCGCACCTATTCTTACTGCCAAACCAGTGCCGTCTCGTATTATCAAATTAAATTCCCGCCAATTTCCTTCAATTCTTTACCGAGTTATACACAATATATAATACAACAAAACAACAATACACAAAAGATTCAAATAGCATAAATAAATAAAAAAAACATATATACCTTCCAAGCTCTGACTCCTTCAAATGGCTCCACGTTGTATGCGTCAGTATTAGGGTTCTGCTTATTTTCCTTCAAATTTTTATTTATTATATATTTACTCTAACCCTAGATGCTACCAATGTATGTATATCAATCTTTCAAAATAAAATTGTTCCTAACTCAATTCACTTCCCTTTCAAGCGGCACCCGGTCGCTTGACGGAATTGGTCGGTCGACCTTGTCCAGCCCAGAGCTGGAGTTTCGGATTACAACAACTGATTCTGCTTCATTTTAACCATTACTTTTATGGTTATTAGTCCTTGACCTAGGTCACCGTGCCTAAATGTCAACAGAATATATATGGTTTACGATTCACTCAAATGTATACATAAAGCAACACCTTGGAGGGTTTTCTATTTTATACGATTATTTCTATTGGCCAGCTCAGATCGGTAGAAATATAGCAAGATTCTAGAAGATCTCCGGGTCGATGGATAGGAATTGTCGGTAGTCAGTGCTTGGAAAGGTAAAACATACAATGAAACACATATTTGCTGATAATTAGTTATTTATTTGATCTTGACTAGCTGATAGCTTTCAGATCACTTAAATTGAGCAGACCAATATTCTGCTACCCCGCTATCCTTTCAGAAGGAGAGGCAGACGAAGTAATTTATTAGAGGGGATAGTCCACAATAGTTTGTGGCGGATCTGTGTCAACTGGATCCACCCACAGGGTGCTTAATAAAATATCAATTTACTTAGATATCACCAAGACGGGACAAGCAAAACAAATAATCAAAGTCACCTTACTTCAATATCAATTGACACACTGTCTTCTCAACGTTCAGCGCTAGGCGTATGACACAGGTAGACTCCTATAGGCCTCTCAGGCCTTATGCTGCAATCACAGGATCCTCGAAGTGAAGAACTAGCCGTCGTGTAAGTAGGGGCTGTGCACAAGCACCGTCCTCAAGGCGAGAACCGCCGGGATAACTCGAGTGGAGAGTGGAGGTAGTCTCTCCTGGACCGGGGCGGGAGACTTCTGGACTCACCGCGCACTCCAAGCTTTGTCAGAACAACGTGACTCAGCGAAACGGAAAGTCGGACGTCAATGTCAATATCGTCCTTTAGATGGAGTATTGATAGTTGAATCAGTAACTCTCATTGAGATGAAGTGAACACTTTAGTTTAAAGAAATACTTTAAAGTATTTGGAAATAATTTTAACAATCAGTGCTAAGTACAATAGCTTTTGACTGGTAGAACACTGCGGCAGGAATGCCGGGGGAGCACGCTCTGCCGTAATTTATATGGTGAGACTCTGACGTCAGAGGCGCCTGAATTCTCTGATTATGTTTCAACGGATCCCGTTAAAAACCGGAGTAAATCGGTTCCTTTGCATGATTTAACGACTAACGGTCTTCATACAAGGCAACCCTTGTTTCAAGCACTGCATAGTTATTTGCCACATACCGTTCCCAGCGATAAAAGAAAGACGATACCGAAATAAAAACTCAACCGTCCTTTGGGTAGATTAAAGCTGGATTGGTTATGGGCCCATTAACTTTGATGGTTAAGAATGTCATACCATTATTTCATAATGAAATCCGTTGACAACTCACGCTTTGATTTGCGTTCGTGAGTCAGAAAAGAAACGGTTGGACGATAAATATCAAGTGGGTATAATTACCACATGGAATTCTTAGGGGAATTGTTCTGCCAAAATAACATATCCTAACAATTGATTCAATATAATTCTTACATATTTGTGCAAAAAACTGGTTTTTAGTTAGTCAAAAGTTATATAATTCATTTAAAAGAGAAGATATTGACGCAAAATATTAAAATTTCGCAAAATAAGAGGGTTGGGTTGAAAAACACGAAAACACGTAGAACAAAAAATAAATCTGGCATGATTTTCTACATATATTTCTACAACTTGGTCGTCAATGGCAGTTTTTCGAGTGAAAAGTATGTAGTTTCAGTATATTCCTAAGAAATATTTATGTACATTTACCAGGTTTTTATGTTTTATATCAAAATTAACGTCAACGGGTTCCTTCTTTACATTTGTATTGATTCAATATAATTCTTACAAATTTGTGCAAAAAACTGGTTTTTTGTTAGTCAAAAGCTATATAATTCATTTAAAAGGGAAAATATTGACGCAAAATATTGAAATTTGGCAAAATTAGAGGGTTGGTTTGAAAAACACGAAAACACGCAGAACAAATAGTAAATCTGGCACAATTTTCTACATATATTTCTACAACTTGGTCGTCAATGGCAGTTTTTCGAGTGAAAAGTATGCAGTTTCAGTATATTACTAAGAAATATGCATGTACATTTACCAGGTTTTTATGTTTAATATCACAATTAAAGTCAACAGGTTCCTTCTATACATTCGTCTTGATTTAATATAATTCTTACATATTTGTGCAAAAAACTGGTTTTTTGTTAGTCAAAAGCTATATAATTCATTTAAAAGGGAAAATATTGACGCAAAATATTGAAATTTTGCAAAATTACAGGGTTGGTTTGAAAAACACGAAAACCCGCAGAACAAATAATAAATCTGGCATGATTTTCTACATATATTTCTACAACTTGGTCGTCAATGGCAGTTTTTCGAGTGAAAAGTATGTAGTTTCAGTATATTACTAATAAATATTCATGTACATTTATAAGGTATTTATGTTTTATATCACAATTAACGTCAATGGGTTCCTTCTATATATTTGTTAGGTTGGGTTGAAAAACACGAAAACACGTAGATAAAAATAATATTTCTGGCATGATTTTCTACATATATTTCTACAACTTGGTCGTCAATGGCAGTTTATCGAGTGAAAAGCATGTAGTTTTAGTATATTACTATGAAATATTCCTGTACTTTTACCAGGTTTTAAAGTTTTATATCACAATTAACGTCAATGGGTTCCTTCTGTACACTTGTCTTGATTAAATATAATTCTTACATATTTGTGCGAAAAACTGGTTTTTTGTAGGTCAAAAGTTATATAATTCATTCAAAAGGGAAAATATTGACGCAAAATATTAAAATATCACAAAGTTAGAGGGTTGGGTTGAAAAACACGAAAACTCGTAGAACAAATAATATTTGGTCGACAATGGCAGTTTTTCGAGTGAAAAGTATGTAGTTTTAGTATATTACTAAGAAATATTCATGTACATTTACCAGGTTTTTATGTTATATATCACAATTAACGTCAACAGATTCCTTCTATACATTTGTCTTGATTTAATATAATTTTTACATATTTGTGCGAAAAACTGTTTTTTTGTTGGTCAAAAGTTACATAATTCATTCAAAAGGGAAAATATCGATATACTGAAACTACATTACTAAGAAATATTCATGTACATTTACCAGGTTTTTATGTTTTATATCACAAATAACGTCAACAGGTTCCTTCTATACATTTGTCTTGATTTAATATAATTCTTACATATTTGTGCAAAAAACTGGTTTTTTGTTAGTCAAAAGCTATATAATTCATATAAAAGGGAAAATATTGACGCAAAATATTGAAATTTTGCAAAATTACAGGGTTGGTTTGAAAAACACGAAAACCCGAAGAACAAAGAATAAATCTGGCATGATTTTCTACATATATTTCTACAACTTGGTCGTCAATGGCAGTTTTTCGAGTGAAAAGTATGTAGTTTCAGTATATTCCTAAGAAATATTTATGTACATTTACCAGGTTTTTATGTTTTATATCAAAATTAACGTCAACGGGTTCCTTCTTTACATTTGTATTGATTCAATATAATTCTTACAAATTTGTGCAAAAAACTGGTTTTTTGTTAGTCAAAAGCTATATAATTCATTTAAAAGGGAAAATATTGACGCAAAATATTGAAATTTGGCAAAATTAGAGGGTTGGTTTGAAAAACACGAAAACACGCAGAACAAATAGTAAATCTGGCACGATTTTCTACATATATTTCTACAACTTGGTCGTCAATGGTAGTTTTTCGAGTGAAGTTTCAGTATATTACTAAGAAATATTCATGTACATTGACCAGGTTTTAATGTTTTATATCACAATTAACGTCAATGGGTTCCTCCTTTACATTTGTCTTGATTCAATATAATTCTTACATATTTGTGCAAAAAACTGGATTTTTGTTAGTCAAAAGCTATATAATTCATTTAAACGGGAAAATATTGACGCAAAATATTGAAATTTTGCAAAATTAGAGGGTTGGTTTGAAAAACACGAAAACACCTAGAACAAAAAATAAATCTGGCATGATTTTTTCATATATTTCTACAACTTGGTCGTTAATGGCAGTTTTTCGAGTGAAATGTGTATAGTTTCAGTATAGTACTAAGAAATATTCATGTACATTTACCAGGTATTTATGTTTTATATCACAATTAACGTCAATGGGTTCTTTCTATACATTTGTTTGGTTGGGTTGAAAAACACGAAAACACGTGGAACAAATAATATTTCTGCTGTGATTTTCTACATATATTTCTACAACTTGGTCGTCAATGGCAGTTTATCGAGTGAAAAGTATGTAGTTTCAGTATATTACTAAGAAATATTCCTGTACTTTTACCAGGTTTTAAAGTTTTATATCACAATTAACGTCAATGGGTTCCTTCTGAACATTTGTCTTGATTCAATATAATTTTTACATATTTGTGCGAAAAACTGTTTTTTTGTTGGTCAAAAGTTATATAATTCATTCAAAAGGGAAAATATTGACGCAAAATATTGAAATTTCACAAAGTTAGAGGTTTGGGTTGAAAAACACGAAAACATGTAGAACAAATAATATTTGGTCGTCAATGGCAGTTTTTCGAGTGAAAAGTATGTAGTTTTAGTATATTACTAAGAAATATTCATGTACATTTACCAGGTTTTTATGTTATATATCACAATTAACGTCAACAGATTCCTTCTATACATTTGTCTTGATTTAATATAATTTTTACATATTTGTGCGAAAAACTGTTTTTTTGTTGGTCAAAAGTTGTATAATTCATTCATAAAGGAAAATATTGACGCAAAATATTGAAATTTCACAAAGTTAGAGGTTTGGGTTGAAAAACACGAAAACACGTAGAACAAATAATATTTGGTGGTCAATGGTAGTTTTTCGAGTGAAAAGTATGTAGTTAAAATTTCGCAAAATTAGAGGGTTCGAGTTGATAGACACGAAAACACGTAGAACAAATAAAGCTGGCATGCCATTCTACATATATTTTTACAACTTGGTCGTCAATGGCAGTTTTTCGAGTGAAAAGTATGTAGTTTCAGTAAATAACTAAGGAATATTCATAAACATTTACCAGGTTTTATGTTTTATATCACAATTAACGTCAATGGGTTCCTTCCGTACATTCGTCTTTATTCAATAAAATTCTTACATATTTGTGCGAAAAACTGGTTTTTTGTTCGTCAAAAGTTACATAATTCATTCAAAAGGGAAAATATTGACGCAAAATATTAAAATTTCGCAAAATTAGAGATTTGGGTAGAAAAACACGAAAACACGTAGAACAAATATTATTTCTGCCGTGATGTTCTACATAAATTTCTACAACTTGGTCGTCAATGGCAGTTTTTCGAGTGAAAAGTATGTAGTTTCAGTATATTACTAAGAAATATTCATATACATTTACTAGGTTTTTATATTTTATAACACAATTAACATCAATGGGTTCCTTCTATACATTTGTCTTGATTCAATATATTTCTTACATATTTGTGCAAAAAACTGGTTTTTTGTTAGTCAAAAGTTATATAATTCATTTAAAAGTGAAAATATTGACGCAAAATATTAAAATTTCGCAAAATTAGAGGGTTGGGTTGAAAAACACGAAAACACGTAGAACAAAAAATAAATCTGGCATGATTTTCTACATATATTTCTACAACTTGGTCGTCAATGGCACTTTTTCGAGTGAAAAGTATGTAGTTTCAGTATATTACTAAGAAAAATTCATATACATTGACCAGGTTTTTATGTTTTATATCACAATTAATGTCAATGGGTTCTTTCTTTACATTTGTCTTGATTCAATATAATTCTTACATATTTGTGCAAAAAACTGGTTTTTTGTTAGTCAAAAGCTATATAATTCATTTAAAAGGGAAAATATTGACGCAAAATATTGAAATTTTGCAAAATTAGAGGGTTGGTTTGAAAAACACGAAAACACGTGGAACAAATAATATTTCTGCTGTGATTTTCTACATATATTTCTACAACTTGGTCGTCAATGGCAGTTTATCGAGTGAAAAGTATGTAGTTTCAGTATATTACTAAGAAATATTCCTGTACTTTTACCAGGTTTTTAAGTTTTATATCACAATTAACGTCAATGGGTTCCTTCTGAACATTTGTCTTGATTCAATATAATTTTTACATATTTGTGCGAAAAACTGTTTTTTTGTTGGTCAAAAGTTATATAATTCATTCAAAAGGGAAAATATTGACGCAAAATATTGAAATTTCACAAAGTTAGAGGTTTGGGTTGAAAAACACGAAAACATGTAGAACAAATAATATTTGGTCGTCAATGGCAGTTTTTCGAGTGAAAAGTATGTAGTTTCAGTAAATAACTAAGGAATATTCATAAACATTTACCAGGTATTTATGTTTTATATCACAATTAACGTCAATAGGTTCCTTCTATATATTTGTTTGGTTGGGTTGAAAAACACAAAAACACGTAGAACAAATAATATTAATGGTGTGATTTTCTACATATATTTCTACAACTTGGTCGTCAATGGCAGTTTATCGAGTGAAAAGTATGTAGTTTCAGTATATTACTAAGAAATATTCCTGTACTTTTACCAGGTTTTAAAGTTTTATATCACAATTAACGTCAATGGGTTTCTACTGTACATTTGTCTTGATTAAATATAATTCTTACATATTTGTGCGAAAAACTGGTTTTTTGTTGGTCAGAAGTTATATAATTCATTCAAAAGGGAAAATATTGACGCAAAATATTGAAATATCACAAAGTTAGGGGGTTGGGTTGAAAAACACGAAAACTCGTAGAACAAATAATATTTGGTCGTCAATTGTAGTTTTTCGAGTGAAAAGTATGTAGTTTCAGTAAATAACTAAGAAATATTCATAAACATTTACCAGGTTTTATGTTTTATATCACAATTAACGTCAATGGGTTCTTCCGTACATTTGTCTTTATTCAATAAAATTCTTACATATTTGTGCGAAAAGCTGGTTTTTTGTTCGTCAAAAGTAACATAATTCATTCAAAAAGGAAAATATCGACGCAAAATATTGAAATTTTGTAAAATTACAGGGTTGGTTTGAAAAACACGCAGAACAAATAATAAATCTGGCATGATTTTCTACATATATTTCTGCAACTTGGTCGTCAATGGCAGTTTTTCGAGTGAAAAGTATGTAGTTTCAGTATATTCCTAAGAAATATTTATGTACATTTACCAGGTTTTTATGTTTTATATCAAAATTAACGTCAACGGGTTCCTTCTTTCCATTTGTATTGATTCAATATAATTCTTACATATTTGTGCAAAAAACTGGTTTTTAGTTAGTCAAAAGTTATATAATTCATTTAAAAAAGAAGATATTGACGCAAAATATTAAAATTTCGCAAAATAAGAGGGTTGGGTTGAAAAACACGAAAACACGTAGAACAAAAAATAAATCTGGCATGATTTTCTACATATATTTCTACAACTTGGTCGTCAATGGCAGTTTTTCGAGTGAAAAGTATGCAGTTTCAGTATATTACTAAGAAATATGCATGTACATTTACCAGGTTTTTATGTTTAATATCACAATTAAAGTCAACAGGTTCCTTCTATATATTCGTCTTGATTTAATATAATTCTTACATATTTGTGCAAAAAACTGGTTTTTTGTTAGTCAAAAGCTATATAATTCATTTAAAAGGGAAAATATTGACGCAAAATATTGAAATTTTGCAAAATTACAGGGTTGGTTTGAAAAACACGAAAACCCGCAGAACAAATAATAAATCTGGCATGATTTTCTACATATATTTCTACAACTTGGTCGTCAATGGCAGTTTATCGAGTGGAAAGTATGTAGTTTCAGTATATTACTAATAAATATTCATGTACATTTATCAGGTATTTATGTTTTATATCACAATTAACGTCAATGGGTTCCTTCTATATATTTGTTTGGTTGGGTTGAAAAACACGAAAACACGTAGAAAAAATAATATTTCTGGCATGATTTTCTACATATATTTCTACAACTTGGTCGTCAATGGCAGTTTATCGAGTGAAAAGCATGTAGTTTCAGTATATTACTTTGAAATATTCCTGTACTTTTACTAGGTTTTAAAGTTTTATATCACAATTAACGTCAATGGGTTCCTTCTGTACACTTGTCTTGATTAAATATAATTCTTACATATTTGTGCGAAAAACTGGTTTTTTGTAGGTCAAAAGTTATATAATTCATTCAAAAGGGAAAATATTGACGCAAAATATTAAAATATCACAAAGTTAGAGGGTTGGGTTGAAAAACACGAAAACTCGTAGAACAAATAATATTTGGTCGTCAATTGTAGTTTTTCGAGTGAAAAGTATGTAGTTTCAGTAAATAACTAAGAAATATTCATAAACATTTACCAGGTTTTATGTTTTATATCACAATTAACGTCAATGGGTTCCTTCCGTACATTTGTCTTTATTTAATTAATTTCTTACATATTTTTGCGAAAAACTGGTTTTTTGTTCGTCAAAAGTTACATAATTCATTCAAAAGGGAAAATATCGATATACTGAAACTACATAACTAAGAAATATTCATGTATATTTACCAGGTTTTTATGTTTTATATCACAATTAACGTCAACAGGTTCCTTCTATACATTTGTCTTGATTTAATATAATTCTTACATATTTGTGCAAAAAACTGGTTTTTTGTTAGTCAAAAGCTATATAATTCATATAAAAGGGAAAATATTGACGCAAAATATTGAAATTTTGCAAAATTACAGGGTTGGTTTGAAAAACACGAAAACCCGAAGAACAAATAATAAATCTGGCATGATTTTCTACATATATTTCTACAACTTGGTCGTCAATGGCAGTTTTTCGAGTGAAAAGTATGTAGTTTCAGTATATTCCTAAGAAATATTTATGTACATTTACCAGGTTTTTATGTTTTATATCAAAATTAACGTCAACGGGTTCCTTCTTTACATTTGTATTGATTCAATATAATTCTTACAAATTTGTGCAAAAAACTGGTTTTTTGTTAGTCAAAAGCTATATAATTCATTTAAAAGGGAAAATATTGACGCAAAATATTGAAATTTGGCAAAATTAGAGGGTTGGTTTGAAAAACATGAAAACACGCAGAACAAATAGTAAATCTGGCACGATTTTCTACATATATTTCTACAACTTGGTCGTCAATGGTAGTTTTTCGAGTGAAGTTTCAGTATATTACTAAGAAATATTCATGAACATTGACCAGGTTTAAATGTTTTATATCACAATTAACGTCAATGGGTTCCTCCTTTACATTTGTCTTGATTCAATATAATTCTTACATATTTGTGCAAAAAAACTGGATTTTTGTTAGTCAAAAGCTATATAATTCATTTTAAAAGGGAAAATATTGACGCAAAATATTGAAATTTTGCAAAATTAGAGGGTTGGTTTGAAAAACACGAAAACACCTAGAACAAAAAATAAATCTGGCATGATTTTCTACATATATTTCTACAACTTGGTCGTCAATGGCAGTTTTTC
>OX463862.1:11741441-11810160 GCA_949825065.1 Odontocerum albicorne
TCCTTAATCATTTTAAAATTTTCGAAAATAATAATTAAAAGAAAAAAACTATTGTTTAAGGCCATAAACTATCTTATTTTCGTAGGCCTTGAGAGTGTTTTTGTTTAAGGCCATATAATATCTTATTTTCGTAGGCCTTGAGAGTGTTTTTGTTTAAGGCCATATAATACCTTATTTTCGTAGGCCTTGAGAGTGTTTTTGCTTAATGCCATATAATATCTCATTTTCGTAGGCCTTGAGAGTGTTTTTATTTAATGCCATATAATATCTTATTTTCGTAGGCCTTGAGAGTGTTTTTGTTTAATGCCATATAATATCTTATTTTCGTAGGCCTTGAGGTGTTTTTGTTTAAGGCCATATAATATCTTATTTTCGTAGGCCTTGAGAGTGTTTATATTTTTTTCCACTTAAGTCGTATTTTGTAAATTAAATTTAACTAATTGTATTTTATTTTCTTTAATTTCCGTGTTGTACTTAAATTGGTATTTTTATGCATTATAAAAATAAGTTTTTTTTTAACGATATAAATATGTCATATTTTATTTTATAATTGTTACTGTGAAATTTAATAAACACTGTCGTTTATTTATCAATAAATAAATTAATTCATTAAGTTTCTTAACATACAGTTCTAAAACTGTACCCACTCTTTCGCAATTTATCTAATTTACAGTTAGCTCACATAAATCAAAGTTAAAAAAATATTTGTCTTATCAAAGTTGTGTTCGTTTAAATGTTTTTTGTGTTATTATATTGAACTTCTATTTTCTGTAAATAAAAGATTCGGGAATTACAATTTGTTTCTTTACCAAAAAGAAAATTAATATTACGAGAATAATCTGAAAGTAAATATCCAATATGAAAGGATACAAGTAATGAAGAACAATATAACGGTATCCCAAAATATAAAAAAAAGTAGTAAAAACTTTCCCAGAATAAAGGTCATTGTTATTAAATTCGGACCATAATGTACACGTCTTCTGATTTTCTTTCAGTTTCTTCCATAAACCTCTGATTGTTTTATCCCAAACCCTTAATTTACTTGCCTCAAACTCTTGACTGTTTTTTTTCAACCTCTCGATTGGCCTACCCTAAAGGCTTTCGTCTTTATCGAAAACATTACGAAGTATTATGACAAGGCTATGGCGTGGAATGATCTACCTCTAAATATTAGAGATATAAGAGTAAATGGCGTGTATAGCTTTAAAAAGCTCTTTTTGAGAAGTGTTTTTAAAAATACATGAATATATATGAACACTATACACGAAAATTGAATATGTTATTACCACATACCGGAAAATATACAAGAATTCCTTTGTAGTTCACCTTCCCTTGGTAAGTGTCTTGTAGTTTTCTTACCAAATATATTTTAGGTAATATCGTAATATGCGAAGAAGTCCATTTTAGTAGCCGCAGCTGCCACCTTCATATTCTAACACTCAACTAATATGTATTTATTTAGTAATGTTTTTAATCTGTCAATGTCGTGGGGTTAAAATCCGATTTAAAGCAATCTTGAGGAGAGTGCTTTCTTAACGGCGCTATATATGTATATAAACTGTTTTTTAAATATTATTATTTTCATTAAAGGCGTCCAATTCGTTTCGAAACAATGAAATTATGCATGATCATAATTTCATTGTTTCGAAAAAAATTGATTGAACGAATACAATGTTGTTTTGTATTTGTCATGATTGAACGAATACAATGTTGTTTTGTATTTGTCATGATTGAACGAATACAATGTTGTTTTGTATTTGTCATGATTTTGTTATATAAAGAATAACCTGACAATTTTATCTCCATCTATTTGAAGCAACCAGAAAAATGTTTAAAATACCTGAAGGGAAAACCATACCAGAACCGTTAAAAAAATAGGGGAACCAATGGTAATCGAGCCCGTAACCCCCGAGTTGTTACGCATCTTGCGGATTAATCCTTGAAAATCGTATCCCAGTCATGCTCTTTAACATGCCTCCATTATCGATTTATATATGTTGAGGGGTTTCAAATTAACGATAGTGATGATTGTGAAAAGTTGAAGATGTCTTACAAATATTTTTTTCAATTTATTATTTGCAATATGTTGATGATATATAATTAAGGGTTTGTTGTTGTGTATAAATAAATTATCAAAGTGTCTGTTAAACGTTTTAAAGAATAAAAAAAAATAGTTTTTATAATTTTTAATAAAATATATTTTGATTGGAACAATAATAAGGTACAATTTTTGCTACACATCAAACAAAGAAAAACAAAAACAAAAACTCAAAAAAGAAACAACAAAAGGTAATAAAATAAACTAAAAAGCCAAAAAGCGTAAAAGCCACAAAATGTACAAACGTTTCTCACCACTCATGAAGTTGTAGATGACCGGGTTGATGGCGGAATTTGCATAGCACATCCAGTGGGAGACCAAAGCCATGAAAGTCATCAAGTTTGTTTGCTCAACAACGAAAACAATCCTGTAAAAAAGAGAGAAAAGGTATATATGGTATACATATAAATATTTATACCGTTATATCGATACTATTGGGTTGTCCGGAAAGTAATTTTGTATATGTCGGATAGATGGCGTTAGAAAAAAAATCCGTTTGCTTACTTCGTTCCAAATGTGCTGAAAATATATTTATTATGAAATGTAACAATGAAGTGCATTTCTTAGTTCATTGTTTGCCCAATTTTTTGGTTCATGATGCTTCTTTTTACTATAGAAAACACAAACCAAAAAAATATATGTACTCGTATAGTGGACGACGACGACGCAGTAAAATATCACGTGTGTCAAATATGGTTTAAAAAAACGTAAAGGTGATATGTCACTAGAAGACTGTGTATGCTTGGATGACCAAACCAAGATTTTAATTTAGAATAACCAGCGTTCTAAGATACGAGGTATTGATGAGATACTGAAAATATTAAAATGAGATTTACATAAAAAGTTACAAATACGAGTAAATATAAAAAATTGTGTTTCAATTTAACTTCAAAATACGAAATTACTTTCAGGACAATTAATTATTCTTATTGCATTGCCTTATCTCTTAAGAGCTCTTGGGAGACCAAAGTTACTCCAAGGGTTTTTTCGTAGCCTTAAATCATCTGTAAACAAATATTATCTGAAAGAATGCTCTGTACCTGAGAATATTATCTGAAAGAATGCTCTGTACCTGAGAATATTTAATAAAAACATACTTTGAAATGACTCTAATTCTATCTGCCAATATGTGTTTCTATCTGCCATCTCGAGGTTTTTTTCAGGTAGAATGATATTGGTTTGTTACGACATAAATGCTTAGGTTAAAACTGATGTTATGTTTCATGAGAAGTTCGTAGTCTATTGATCCGATGAAATCTTTTGATGTGGGGTGAAACTCTTTCTATTCTTTAGATATTTATTAATTTTTTAAAACTCTTTCTAAAATTCTATTGAAACTCTTTCTATTCTTTATACTTCTTTCTACTCTTTCTACTCTTTTTAAAACTCTTTTGAAACTCTTCTATTCTTTAGATATTTATAAATTTTTTTGATTCATAATGGTTGAATGATTCTCTAATGTTTATTAACGTGTAACAAACCAGGATAATTTTACTTAAGAATATCATCGAGGTACGAGGTAGAAACACATGTCGTAGAATTTAACGTATTGGGTGTTAACATAAGTTGTGTCCGTTTTTTCCCAAATTAAAAATGAGCACCAAAAGTAAAACAAAATGGTAAAGGTTAAACCTTATTATTTATGAAGATCCGCTTAAACCTTATTATTTATGAAGATCCCCTTCAAACCACCGTAGAATTGGCTGAGCAGATGAATTGTAGTCACATGACTATATTCCGCCATCTTAAATTAATGGGAAAAGTCCAGAAGTTCGGTGCTTGGGTTCCACATGTTTTAAGTGAAAACAACAAAATCAACGTTTGACAATTGAGCAGTCCTCATCGAAGTCCACTGGTCGTCCGGAACGCTCCATGTACTCGTATTTCAGGTCGAAATTAGTTCGACCAACCATTTCCGCAATTACCGTCTTTGAAACGCAAAAACCATCGACGAGCTGTCCTTTCATTCATAGCATCTTCACAGTACACTTCGTTTTGGCAGCTTTATTCCCTCGATTGAACACGAACAGAAGGAGGTGTCGAAAATGCTCACTTTCGTTTACTTGACATTCCATTTTGAAGGCTTGTAATAAATTAAATTAATATATGTAACTTAAAAGCAAATACAATATCTTGTAGAGCAGAAAATTTTCTTTCGAATGACGTAGAAACTTTTTCATTTTGTTTTAGTTTTGGTGCTCATTTTTAATTTGGAAAAAACGGACACAACTTGTGTTAACACCTAATACTTCGTGGAATAAGAAGAAATGTATTATTTGTATAGAGTAACGCAAAAAAATAACGAAATCTTTGATAATATCTATTTTTATTAAACACTCCAGAAAGTTACTTTCTAAAAGATTAAAATCCGATTGATAACTGAATTAGAGATATATACTATACACGTACGTAGCGGTGGACAGACCCGAGGTGCGCTGGTGCGCCGCACCGGAGAAGCAATTCGCAATATACAAAAACAGTCTCACGGTTTACTGTATGTCTCTATCTACCCTTTATAAATCTGCGTTTTCGTCCGGTGCATATTCGAGATCGCTCCAATATGAATTGGTTTGTCAATTTGTAAGGAATATTTTTTAAAATTTTACATTAATTTTTTTAGAACTTTCACTTCAATAAAAATACTCGTATACTGTCAGTATTCTTATACATGTTTAATCTATACAAATATTTAACATTTTCGGAAGTCATGTTTGCGAATATATAATTTAATTATTGCGAATTATTTCTCCGGCTCAGCGCACCAACGCACCCTGAGACCAGACACCACTGCACATATATACACACACACACACACACTATATATATATATATATATATATATATATATATATATATATATATATATATATATATATATATATATATATATATATATATATATATATATATATATATATATATATATATATATATATATATATATATATATATATATATATATATATATATATATATATATATATATATATATATATATATATATATATATATATATATATATATATATATATATATATATATATATATATATATATATATATATATATATATATATATATATATATATATATATATATATATATATATATATATATATATATATATATATATATATATATATATATATATATATATATATATATATATATATATATACACATATCATACATACACATTTACATATACCAGTACTAATATTTGGATACGAAATATGAACTTTTTCTGTACGAATGAGATTAAAGTTCTAGATAACACAACACAGCATGGAGATTATAACAGGAGAGACTGCAAATGCAATTAGTGGAAACGCGCCCAAACAAAAGTTGGCGAAATAATAGAGGTCGGAAAAATACTGAAGGGGAAGTGAGCTGGGATCGTCACCCGAACAAAGGATCATCGTTGGACGTATGAAGTAATGCAGTGGTACCCAATAGGCAGAACTAGGCCTAAAAGTAGACCAAAATCATGCTGGGTGAACGAAATACGTAAGCAAGCATCGATTACGTTGCAGCAATGCGCAGGAAAGGATTTCTTGGAAACAACTTTAAGAGGTCTATATCCTGCAGTGGATGAATGTAGGCTGATGATGATACATATCTGTTGTATATATGTAAAGGATATTTTAAATTAAGCGTTTTTTTTATTCTTGGATAAAACACAGATGGCGTCGCGAACTTGCCTGGGTCTTATGACATTTGAGAAGTGTAATGTATGGCATTTATAAAAATTGAGTCGAATACAATATAACAACGCGTTCAAATTGAGAATTATTGTATCTATTGTAATCTCCGGAAACGGTGATTTTAATTGGCCACCAAGATCATGCGATCTGACACCGTTGGACTATTTTCTCTGGGGTTACGTGAAAATCCAGGTCTATAAGAATGACTCCCAATCAATTCCTGAGTTGAAGGACGAAATTATTCGCGTTATTGGTGAGTTAGAAGCGCAATTATGCCAAAATGTCATCGAAAATTTTGACAAAAGAGTGGACATCTGTGGAGTTGCAAGAGATGGACATTTGGCGGATATTGTTTACTGTGTTTAAATGGCATATATTATACTTCAATGACCGATAAAAAGTCTTTGGAAATCAAAGTAAATTGTGTGTTTTATTCAAGAGTTAAAAAAAAAATTTAAAAAACCGCTCAATTTGAAAGACCCCATAGCTACTTATACAAACATGCTGATGATCATAACTTAAGGGATTTATTGTAAGTTTACTCTTATCTTTATAGTGGAAATAGGTTTTTGTTAGATTTACGTAAAAATTGGGGTTTCTTTTAAAGGTTAAACATTTGTCAATATTCAGCCTTATTTGCAAACTTAAAAGGATCCGCCAAGAAAATGAAGGTAAAACATTGAGAAAATTATTTTTCAGTGGTAAGTTTTTTGTAACTCACCCTTGTGAAAATATTGTCAAAGCGATTTTCAAGGAAAATAACACCCTTTAGTTTTTACAGAAAATTTGCAAAAAATAATGTGCGGAGAGAACACTTTTCAGAGAAGAAAATCTATAATGCTCAGTTCATGATGTTTTAAGTT
Source organism: Odontocerum albicorne (assembly GCA_949825065.1). Taxonomy (NCBI): domain Eukaryota; kingdom Metazoa; phylum Arthropoda; class Insecta; order Trichoptera; family Odontoceridae; genus Odontocerum; species Odontocerum albicorne. The sequence continues at coordinate 11,748,106 of OX463862.1, forward strand.
CCAAGCTGAGGAAATTTTTTTTAAAATAAAGCTTGTAAATGAAATTAAGTTGGTTTTTATGGTTATATAGAAAGTCTGTGCAGTAAAAATTCGCAAATATTCGAGTTCGTGTATTTTTGTCAGTTCAATTTGTATTATTTAAATTAAATTGATTTATTTATGTGAGTACACCTCATTCTGAAATGTATAATTTGGCGGATTTATTGCCAAAACAATTTTTTTTTCAACCAAATTCTTTTTTTTAGTTTTGTTTCCAATATTTTGGGGGAAAATTTATTAGATATTTATATAAAGAAAATAAAATATTAAAAAATATAACTGTAAGATAAACATTTGACAACTTAATAATCATAATATGATTAACGGTTAGAATGTAGAAAAAGGAGATATGTAGAAAATATATATAGAATGTAGAAAAACAAGATAGATAAAGGAAGAACCAGTAAATTGTTATGCCACTGAAAGGAAATATAATGATATCTGAGTCGTTGTTTCAAACACTCCAACAACAGAGCGAGTTTTTTGTTAGTTGACACCTAGTTGCAGAGCCAAACCATATTATGATACACTATGTAAGGTCCATAAGTTTCTAGACTTAACAAATAAGATCATCCATGGATTGATACCACGCTGGCTACCCCATCGCATGGTTATGCGTTAAAAATTGATAACTCTATGCTTAGTATAATGACAACAATCCAATAAAAGAAGCGTTGTTTCGTTATATTCTGACATGTTGAAAATAGTACATCGCGTGGTTATCAAAGTTCTTTCACATGAAGATTTTAAGATGCTATCTTCTATGTTAAGATGTTACCTTCTTCGTTTAGATACTGTACTACGTTAAGACACTGTCGACTACGTTGAGACGCTGTCTACTATGTTAAGATGCTGTCTATTACAGTAAGATACTGTATACTGCATGAAGATGCTGTCTACTACGTTTATATGCTGTTTATTACGTTAAGATGCTGTCTACTACGTTTAGATGGTCTCTACTACGTTTAGATGCTGTCTATCACGAGTACGTTAAAATACTGTCTACCACGTTAAGATGCGGTCTACTACATTAAAATGCTATCTACTACATAAAGATACCATCTACTACGTTAAGACGTAGTCTACTACGTTTAGATGCTGTCTATTTATTACGTTAGGAAGCTGTCTACTACGTTTAGATGTTGTCTACTACGTTTAGATGCTGTCTACTACGAGTACGTTAAAATGCTGTCTATTACTTTAAGATGCAGTCTACTACGTTAAGATACTGTTTACTACGTTAGATGCTATACACCGAGAATCTTCTTCTCTACCACGACTCCCACGACAGTAAATCCGCCAACAAAATGATTTGAAAGATTTTTTTCAGAATCATCAGACAAGCGATGATGATAAAACAATTTAAATTTTGTTAATGCGTTTTTTATACCTCTTTAAAAGTATTTAATCATTTTATTATTCAATTACTGCACTTAGGCTGAGATTTTTTTGACATAATTTTGACAAGAGGCAAAATGATTACGTCGATAATTACGAAATAATTTTAAGTGCTATGTATTATATAAATTTAATGGTAAACCCGAGAGATCAGGTTCGTATTTCGATATCATCGTCATCTTTACATTTTATCAAAATATTTTTTTTATCTAGTTTATTTATTCTGAGATCTAACGAATAAATTAGAAAATTGATAAGACCTACTAATAACACCAGTTAACAAGGATTTTGTAAGAAGGGTGAAAACGGCCATTTTAGGTCATTTTTTGTGTGCTGATAATATGAACTTGACAATGTTCCATCACGTACCTTTTAAGAGAAAAACTTGAAATTAGTTTTTGACTGAAACTGAAACTTTTGAAAGATGAAAAGTTCGAAAAAAATTAATTGTTGAAGAACTAGAAGGTTGGAAAGTCTTTGGAAAAGTTGTTAGTGGTTTTTTAGGTAATAATAAAGCTGACAATTACGAACAGCTTGTACAAGAACTCTTGCAGTTACCAGAAGCTAGGCTGTCGAATGTCACTGAAAATACACTTCCTGCATTCCCATCTTGACTTTTTCCCAGATAACTTAGGAGCTCATAGTGATAAGCAAGGGCAAATATTCCATCAGGATATTCACAGAATGGAACAATGATATCAAGGAAGGTGGGATTCTATTATGATAGGGGACTACTGTTGGTTTTTTTTAGAGAAGGTGACACAAAGTACAAGAGGAAAAAATAGCTGTAAGTATTTCATATTTTAACAAAAAAATGTTGCAAGTAATCTGTTTATGGCTGTTTGCTGTAATGTAGGGACTTCTTAGTTATCTTATTTGAGTTTTCATTCAATTTAATGAACACTCTCTAAAAAAAAGTTGATTCGATCAAAGTTGTAAAAAAATGCTATTTTTTAACAAAAGAAATGGTATATAAGGTAAATTTTTCTTAAAATAATAATTTTTTATTCTGCTTTTCTTATTTTCCTATGTAACAACATTGTATTTTGTGTCTAAATTTAGTATTTAAGGAATTTATTTATTTTCATTATTGTAATTACGACTTTTGAAATGCGCAAAAACGTACTTATTTTATTAAAACACCCCCCCCCCCTTCTGTTACACAAAAATGTCACGTGATACAAACTTTTCACTGCAATTTTCGTAATCAGCAGGGTCGATTTAGTAAGAATCAGCTAATTTAATCTATGTTACAGACAACAAGTTAAAATTTGTTAACTAGTAATCATCGACGTAACATTGTAAAGGCTGGAATTGATAGACCATATAAGCAAATCTTTGTTGCCAACATAGATCATAATGCAAGTCCAACAACACGTGGCAGACTGAGATAGATACTTTTAGATAGCGTACAACAGAATCTTAAGAATCTGAGTGTGGAGGAAGATTAGAGAAAGGTCGTTCAGGAGGCTCAAGTTATATAGGGGTTGTATGATAAGCTATACAAGAGTTGTATGGCCTTTTGCGTAGTTCAGGATTCGAACCCGCTATTATTGACACAAAAATAATATTAACCTGTAAACAAGTATGAAAACTAACTTATCTCAAGTTTGTACGAACGTACCGGTGCGTTTCACATTGACATCCAAGAAAAGTTTAGATTATACCAAAAAAGTTAATTGTATTGATTGATGTAACATATATGAGTAATTTGTCATAACACATTCCTTTTGCATTACAGGTTTCGCTTATACCGATTTATAACAATAAAATGAAATATGTATCATAATTATTCAGCCTCACAAAATAAAAATGTAAAAAAATATTAAATAACTTACTCCCTGGGTACATTTTGTTCCTATATAGCTCACTAGCTTTCAGGTTACATTTTTTTTATCGGTATATCTTTTTACCGAGTGGTTATTCCAATCGAGTGGTCTCAAAGGATAATTTTTACTGCGTTAGATTTTTCCTACGAAAGTATATTGGGCTGGGTTATTTGACCTCCAGGTACTGAGCCGCTATCGAAGTATATTTCCAGCGCTGTGGGATATTTTTCTTCTCCCGTGACGTACGTACTCGTAAGTAGTACTTAAGTCTATAGTTGCTGCTATTTTTTAAACACTCGGGTGTGTCGTCACCAGAGAAAGAGTCCATTTGGGCATTGCTATCTTCCAGTTCTTTGCTCATAATAAATAAAGAAGGATTCTGCTCGTCTAGAGATCACGCTGAATGGGGATTCAATTTGTTTCTATTACAGCATACGTGGTGGTGGGTGATCTATTATTTTTTTCAATATATACTCCCATGCGTCTTTCAAGTAAATAAACTAAAATTTGCACAGTAGTAAAAAAAATGTTATTGTTGTCAATTAAATCCCACGTTGGCAATATTGTCTACACGTAGAGGAGGAAAAGAAGTGAAACAAATTTATCAAAAATATTCACTGTATACATATTCCCCAGTGAACTAAGTTTTATTAGGAAATATAGGTATTCCTCAAAGAACAACGCATTATTTGGGAATATGCGTATTCCTCAAAGAACAACGCATTATTAGGGAATATACCTATTCCTCAAAGAACAACGCATTATTAGGGACTATACGTGTTCGTCATAGAATAACTCATTATTAGGGACTATACGTATTCCTCATAGAACAACACATTTTTAAGGACTATGCGTATTCGGCATAGAATAACTCATTATTAGGGAATATACGTATTCCTCATAGAACAACACATTATTAGGGACTATACGTGTTCGTCTTGGAATAACTCATTATTAGGGAATATACGTATTCCTCATAAAACAACATATTATTAGGGAATATATGTATTCCTCAAATAACTATATGTGGTCGTCATAGAATAACTCATTATTAGGGAATATACGTATTCCTCATAGAACAACACATTATTTTGGAATATGCGTATTCCTCAAAGAATAACGCATTATTAGGGAATATACTAATTCCTCATAAAGAATGCATTATTAGGGAATATACGTATTCCTCATAGAACAACACATTATTTCGGAATATGCGTATTCCTCAAAGAATAACGCATTATTAGGGAATATACTAATTCCTCATAAAGAATACATTATTAGGGAATATACGTATTCCTAAGTAAACCGTGCAGTGCAAGGGAACGACTTAAAGAGTTACTTCTCGCTTGATTACAATCGAATAACTGCTGCTGGCGGCTGATACGTTGTGGGATACGGAGGGTGATACATTGGAGAAGTTCAGAACAGCTGAACACCTTGTTTACAATTTTGTTTAAAAATATTAATTCTCATACTGTTTTTTTCTTCTTCTTGAGAGTGGAAGTTCTTTCAGGAGAAGGAAATTCATTAAACTTACGTAGTTGATATATAAAAGGCATAATAAAATCGTGGTTCACGAGTCGCATGCTACTCTTTGAGACTCAGAATAGGGCTCGCGTGCATAAAACGAAAAACAACAATATTTATGTTTATACAAATAACAATCCCAATGTTTTGAATCTGGTACGACGGACAAGATCCCAAAATGAATCTCAATAATTTTAAACCAAGTTCGAATGTATTTAAAATAATTCAGAAACATAGTGAAAGTTTGTGGCGCTTGGGAGTATCTCATGTATTTTACCCCCCTGACAAAAAAAAAGATTATTGGTCTGTGATTGCGCCCTTGATTGAACCTTACACCAGCGTTCAGGTGCAATTGAGCGCCTGACAACAACAAAAAACGCAATTGCCTTCTACCGGCGCCTCCAATTGAACCCTAAAAGGATCCCGCATACAGGCAGGGCAAATTCCATATTTGCTCCCTACTCTCTACGCCTTTGATGTAATTTCAAACGCGATCCTATTTCATACAATCGCGTTTCTAAATTACATCAGATTAAAGTCGTAATGGTTAAGCTAAAAAAATATTGCGGTTCTCCAGATTATATTATATGTTGGTGAAATTCAGTTTGGTTATCCCTAATATATAATTTGGGAATTTTTAATTTGTATTTAAAATAACCGTAACGATACAAAAAAAAACTGGCAGTTCAGATCGATTCCACCTTCACTAATGCTGTTATGGAAAAAAAATAATTCCTCACACAGCGCGATCTACACTAGAAGATCAACATATTCTTTGTTTATTATGAGTACGATGTTATTTATTTATTTAACACTTTTATTGAAAACACAATCTGGCGGGCTTATTACAAGGCGGCAACCTCTTCCAACCAACCAGACAAAAGGAAATAAAGCGTTACATGGTCGCATAAATCATTCAAATAACTATCCATCCCCACGAAATCCATTGACACATACGTGAGCATATGCCCACAAAGACGGGCAATCACCAGAACATTCCTTTTCATATAAAGTGAGATATCATCAATCAAAAGAAAAGGAAGGGATGGTGGGAAGGAAAAAAAATGTTATATTACGGACTAGAAATTAATAGTTTTTTCAGTCGCTTCTTAAAGCATGCCAAGTCTTATATTGGTTTGTAACTGACATTCCAGAGTGTCACTACATGGACAGTAAAGGACGACGTAAAAAAAGAGGAGCAGTGAACTGAAAAAGCCAATAAACTATCTCTGTTTGAGCGTAGCGCTAATCCATGATTTGAAAGACGCTGTAAATTTTCGGCGAGATAAGAGATGGTGGCGGGACAGTTAAGGATATTATACAATAGACACAGTATGTGAATTTGGTGTTTATTTCTAACGTTCAACTAGTTCAGTGCGTTCTGGTATGACGGGATATGATAGTACTTTCTAAAGTTAAAAATAAATCTAAGACAAACATTTTGAAGACTTGTAATTTGTCCAGCAGTTCTTCTGCAACATCCAAGTAACAGACGTCCGCATAGTCCAGAATTGGAAAGAGCAGAGATTGCACGAGTAAAATTTTGGTTTTACTATGCAGGAATCTTTGCAACACTTTTAGGGAATGAAATCTAAAAAAATCCTTTGGCTTACCTCGTTTATTTGATCTCGCCATTATTTGATCTCGTCCTATCTATAAGCACTCGCTGTTACGCACTAAATATTACGTGCTGAAGAAGAATAAACTACCAAAAAGGCCGCAGTTGCTGGACCCCGTAGTCAAGAATCTCCTCACTATTCTAACGTCAATTTAGTTAGAAAGCGAAGCTATGCCTTGGAGTTTTATTTTTTATAAGTGAGTAAGCCGTTACAATCCAGTAAAGTCACCGGCTACACCGCTGTACAGGATTCGATGGCGCACCGAAGTTCGAGGAACAGAGCACACCGGTATGTTGTTTTTTTTTTCTTTTATTTTTGGAAGAAGATATATGATCGAAGTCATAGACAGCGGAGACTGGTCTAGAGGTGTGTTGGTGCGCTGAACCGGAGAAATAATTCGAAATAGTGAAATTATATATTTGCAAACATGACTTCCAAAAATGTTAAATATTTGTAGAGATTAAATATGTATAAGAATACTGATAAATAGTAGGAGTATTTTTTTTTAAATGAAAATAAAAAAAAAATAAGAAAATATTCCTTTCAAATTGACTGGCCAAGTTTGTCAATACTACCGGAGCGATCTCCAATACGCACTGGACGGAAACGCAAATTCATATGGGGCAGACAGAGATGTACAGTAAACCGTGAGATAGCGATATTTCATATTCGTTCAGCGTCTGTTGGTGTTGCGTTGATGCTCAGCGCACCAACGCACCTTAAGACCAGCCGCTAGATATCTTTTTACCTCCGAATACAAAGCGGAAAAAATATCTATGTTATTCAAGAGGAGTAAGTAACACAGCGCGGGGTTCAAACCGGCGATCTTCCGCACGGAAGTCTAGTGTGTTACCGCGCAGCCATGAAACTCACGAAAGGGACTCCAAAAAGAATTCCTACTCCGGTGGCAATATATTATCTGAGTGTGAAAAGAATAATATCGATGACGAACTTGTACCAAAGTCACAGAAGAGGGTGGAAATACAGCGGAACTATCTTTTGACGCCACACACTACCTTCGTGAATTTATTGTGGTGTTAATGAGCTGTTTTCATAAATTATTAATAAAACAAAGCGTTATAGAAGTAATCTAATAGTTATTAAAAAAACTATATAGTACTAGGATCTACGCCCATGGCAGCTCTGCGGTCGACCCGGTATTGGCGCTGCGCGCCTGTGACTAATCTTCGAGGCCTAGTTGGTATATTAAAACGCCTGTCTCCCAGCTCGGAAGTTGCGGGTTCAAATTTCAATATAATCCAGATTTTTTTAATGAAGGATTCCAGTCTGATTTTCACTTAAGGCCACATTAGCATCTTTCTGGTTGGTTATACGATATTGACACATAGCCATAAGTCTACCAGGTTGTATTGTATATAACGAAAGAGTTATATAATACAAAACGACAAAATGTGTTCTGCGAATTGATTAACACTTGCCACCCTATGATGGATAGTGAGTGACCAGGACTTACATAATAAAATAATTGTATAGCTAATTACAAAAAATAACCTAGCAGATTTCGCATAATTTTAATTTAAAACATACATTTTTCACTGGATGCTGAGCGTCCAGCACAGTGGCTGGCGAAATTGTTTAGCACAGTAAGGCAAGTGTTAAGATGGCCTCAAAAATTTTAACATTGCAAAGGGGCAAGATTTAAGCTAGCAGCCAAAACACATTTTGTGTTGTAGTGCTGATACGGTTGATAGTTATGATTAATGGCATAAAAATATATTAATGTACTATTAATGACGCCATCAACATATACCAGTTCGTCACTTCGAACCAAGGTTACCTAATACCATGCCAGTAATATAAACACGAAAAATAGTTTTATTCAACTTCAATAGAGATTCAACTGTCACAGACTACTCAATTTATTTCCATGATGAAGTTTTGTATCATTCTTTTTTGGATTTGTTTGTGTTTTCTTCACACATTGGTAAGTTTTATCTCATTTATATATTTACCATAACAATATTTCAGTTGGGTCTAGATGCAAGATCAGCGCTCAAATGACCTCTTATTGTTTCAGTTGTTGTCTTTTTCGGTAGTCTTTAAGAAGCAGATATTCATAGATAGGACTATGAGGATTAGCTACTCTTAAAGTTTCCCCCAGGCCTCGAGACCAGTGAGTTTATCTCCAAAAGTTATCTCATTCATTCATTTGTATAATATATTGTTTCTCAAAAGTGTACCTCTCGGCCACGGAGACATCATTGTCTTCGGCCCCATTAATAAAGCCATCGAGATTCACTATCATCGGAGTAGGCACGAAATTCGCAGTTCGTCATAGTATATGTTGGCAGTAAGAGAAAATGCTATAATACTAAATTTATTGGCAGTTGGCAGTAAGAGAAAATGCTATAATACTAAAATATTTGTATAATACCCCTCAGCAGTATATCTTACGACTACGCTCTTAATACTTAAATACCAGATCAAAATCAAGACAATCATTGCAAGTACCTGTTTTTTAAGGAGTTCTGATTTTTGTAAAGGATTTACTAAAAATGCTATTTTTAAGTAAATATTAAAAATATTGTAATGAAATTTTGTGCATTTATTTAAAACACTTTAAAAATTTAGAGTAGTTTGGTTATTCTGGCAACATTCTCCTTTGTGGAGTGCTACGGCACACTCCTTAAATGTTATGTATAATACATGTACCGAATCTCACTTCTCTTCTTGTGCTTAACACATACCTTGCAAGTTTGGTTATTCTGGCAACATTCTCCTTTGTGGAGTGCTACGGCACACTCCTTATATGTTATGTATAATAAATGTACCGAATCTCACTTCTCTTCTTGTGCTTAGCACATACCTTGCAAATTTGGTTATTCTGGCAACATTCTCCTTTGTGGAGTGCTACGGCACACTCTTTATATGTTATGTATAATAAATGTACCGAATCTCACTTCTCTTTTTGTGCTTAGCACATACCTTGCAAGTTCTGCAGGGTTTTTCTTTTTTGTCAGTTGATGGAATACACATCAACACATTTTGAAACACCTTCTTTGACTATCTGTTTGAAGGATCTTGAAAATTCGCTATTCATTTTGGACACAGAGACTAGTTGGTCTCCAGAATTACACGTCAAAATCTTTAAGAATCTGATACATATTTCCATTATCTAGGCTATGTTAGAAATAACGAAACTGTTGCTTGCAGGTTGAATTGTTTACAAATATATTTGCTAGATGCTAGTAAATTGTCCTTTTTTGGTATCGATTTTTGGTACTCAACGCAGATCTAATTTATCAAGTTAAAACACTAGATCGGGATACAAAATGTTAAAAGTCGTAGAATATTTTAAGAGCGTGACTAGGAGATATTATTGTTTTCGATTAATTAATCAAGCCATCGGGTTTATCATCCACAAAAGTAGGCCCGAAATTCCTAGTTCATCAAAGCATTGATTGATGGTGGTACTTGAACATGTAATGACACTTACACCTGTCCAGTGAGTATTGTTACATAATATCTTACAAGATTGGGGCGTTCGTTTTTTTTTCGGGTACCATGAAAAATAAAACTTGAAACCCTCGGAGCCAGCGTCTTACTATTACATTTATTACATTATTAAACTATTACAATGGTCATAGATCGCCTCGAAGTTGATTTGGCCATGGCTTTAAAGATCGTGATGTGCCGGGCTGAGGACCAAACTGGATGGAGGCATTTTATGGTATTCTTATATTACTGATGGAATATACACGGTGATAAGAAAGTTTTATTTATGTATTATTATGATTATTTTTTTTGTATAATGTATGATCGATTTGGACCGTTAAACGACTTTACAATTTATAATTTCAAGTTCATAGTACGATGTGAATGAATACAAAAGTAATTGTATTGTAATAAAATGTCATATAATTATATTATATTACACTTGTGACAATATATTCCAACCAATCAGAAAGATCTTAAAAGACATTAAGTGAAAACCAGACTGGAATACGTTTTTAAAAATCAAGGGTTCCAACAGGAATCAAACCCGCAAACTCTGGGTTGGGAGACAAGCGTCTTACCAGCTTGGCTGTGGAGTATAATATGTTACGAAAAATAGGAATATTCAAACATTGATTATTCTTACAAAATTGAAGTAAGAAAGAAATACATTATACACAACAAGTCAGGGCTCAAAAGATCCAGTCCGCAAGTAAAAATAAAATTCTGGGAAAAATGGCCTACTTATCATAGAGCTGACATTTTTTTATATTTCCATTATGACTCCTTATAAATTATAGGACCGCTCCGTGATGGATTTCAAAGTTAATAGGTTAGTCAAAAAGTTTTGAAAGCGACATCTATGGAGCAATAGAAAAACCAAAATTTCTACGCCATTTTAATATTTCATCTTTCATAAGAACGTACTCAAAATTTTATTTCGATTTGTCAATTCATTCTTTGTTTACAAGCCATTTGAAGTTGACGTGTCAGTGTATTTTTTAACAATGGAAAAATCCGAATATCGTGCAGTGATTAAATTCTTTGTTTTGGAAGGTTTATCGACTACTGAGATCCATGCAAAGATGATGAAAGTATTAAAGGAGTCTTCTCCTTCATTTTCAACCATTCACCGATGGGTTTTGGAGTTTAAGCGTGACCGTACAAGCGTAGAAGACGATCCACGCTCAGGACGTCCAAAAAGTGCATCAACACCAGAAATCATAGCGAAAATACAGGATATGGTTTTGAAAGATCATCGATCGACTGTGGATGTGATAGCTGACACCATAGGCATCTCACATGGAACAACATGGCATATTTTGGCTGAAGTTTTGGGTTTCAAAAAACTGTGTGCACAATGGGTGCCGCATTTGCTAACAATGCAACAAAAACACGTTCGAATGCGACTTTCTGAGCAACATTTGGAGCAATTTCGAAAGGATAAAAAGGATTTTCTGCGTCGATTTATCACTATGGATGAGACTTGGGTCTACCACCATGATCTTGAATCAAAACAAGAGGCTAAGGAGTGGTGTGAACCAGGCACTCTGGCTCCGAAGCGAGTTCGTGTCCAGAAATCGGCCAAGAAGGTGTTAGCGTCAGTTTTTTGGGATGCAAAAGGAATTTTATTGATAGATTATCTCCAAACTGGTAAGACAATCAACTCTGCTTATTATTGTGACCTTTTGGACCAGTTGGATGAAAAAAATTGTGAAAAAAGACCCGGTTTGCAGAAGAAAAAAATCATTTTTCATCAAGACAATGCACCTGCTCACACAGCTCAAAAAACCATCGCAAAAATCAGTGAATTGGGGTACGAATTGTTGCAGCATCCACCCTATTCGCCAGATTTAGCTCCCTCTGACTTCTGGCTGTTCTCACACCTCAAAAAATTCCTTCGTGGAAAGCATTTTTCATCAAACGAAGAGGTTATAGCCGTCGTAGAGGAGTATTTTGCAGGCCTTCCAGCAAGTCACTTCCGTGATGGGACAACGAAGTTGGAAGATCGTTGGACCAAGTGTATTGATCTTATGGGAGACTATACTGAGCAATAAAAGTGATTTCCCCCCAAAAAAAAATGTATTTTCATTTCTGCTTTCAAAACTTTTTGCCTAACCTAGTATGTGACACATCTGATTTCAAAGTTATGTTACCAGCCTGGAAGTTGCAGGTTAGATTTCTATTGATACCAAAATATTAGGAATAAAAAAAATTACTTATTTTCCAGTAACTTTAAGTGAAAATAAGTAAAAAGTTACTTATTTTCACGTAAAGTAACTTGAACCTCTTTCTGGTTGGTTTGACGAGATTGTCACATAGCAATAAGCCCGTTAGTGTGTTCTATATAGAAAGCGTAATTCAAAGTTTAACTCACTGACTTTGTTCTCTTATTTAAATAAACAAAATAAATTTTCCTTTTCGTTTTTTCGTTGCTAGTCTTGTGAAAACTTTTCCAATTATTATTTATTATATTATGACACTTCAGAATAAAGAAAACCATAGATTGTAATAAAATCAAGGACCATTTTAATATTACCTTTTTATACAGGACCGGTTCACGTTTCATAATACTCTATGAAACATTCTCGTACAAGAACACATTTGTTTTATGGAATTATGATAAAAATCGAAAAAAATTACTTTAATATTCAGTTTTGTTATTAAATAATATAATTATAAATTATATTGATGGTAATTTAATAAAATAATTCCTACGTGACTTAGTTGGCAAGACATTTGTTTTCTATCTCGGGGTTTGCAGATTCGATTCTCGTTTGTACCAGATTTTTTTTTAAATGGATACTTTCTGGTTTTAAAATAGATTCCTGTTTGTTCAAATAATTGGATAACGACACACTTGGTATTCATCTTTTAGATATCAAAAGCCATAACGTGTTTTTTCCGTAAGAATGTACACGTATGAGTATACCATATACGAGTACTTATGGTATGAGTCGACATAACTATGTTACTAAAATTATATTTATCGAATAATATTCATTTTCTGAAAAAAAATCGGCAAGATTTGGGAAGCAGGACTTATGGATACCGTACGATCTAACGGATGAGACCAAAGCGGTACGCAAGCGCATAGATGAAGGTTTAATCGAAAAAGAGACAACCTCTCCGTTTTTACACCACTTAGTGACCGGAGACGAAAAGTGGGTGCTATATTCGAACCAACGCCGTAAACGTCAATGGCTTTCAAAGCAGCAGGATTTCAAAAGGGCAGGTAGCAAAACTGACCCCTCGATCGGGTCTAACTGTAAAAAAGTACTTTTGAATGTATGGTGGGATGTAAAAGGCCTAATTTATCACGAAGTGCTTTCTTACGGTAAAACAATTACGAGTGAAGTAAATTGATTTTCGAATAAATGATTTTCGACTAAATTGCTAAAATATGACTTTGAATATCAATTTAACAGTTTAATAATGCCTAAATTGAGAAATAAGGCCTGTCATTTATTATAAGTTTGCCGTTTCGATTAATGTGTAAGAATTTTAAGGTATATACATTTATTGAACATACTCATATGTTCATTCAATTGAATTCAAAGGACAATTCAAAGGACTTTTCAATATTTTTTTTCTTAATTTGGTTGAACAACCCCTGTGAACTAATTGACTATACCGATCCAAAAGTTAGGTGTCGGCCACACAGGTAGAAGCCTCGCTTGATGCTTAAAGCTATGTTGCGAGTATGGCGACATACTCGTATCCTAGCGGACCAACGTACCGCATACTATAGCAGTGGCCACACTGGACGCTTTGTGCCACGTTGCATGACGATTAGTCATGGAGTGAATATCCTACCGAACAGACGTGTTGGTTCATTTACAAGATGGCGGAAGTTTTAATGACAGCTGTGTATAAAAGGGAGCCGTTGTGAAACACATCGAGCAAATTATACAAAAATGTACCTGTAATAAAATCACTTTGGAATGAAGTTGCACAGAAAGTAAATAAATTAGTTTTGAGAATGACATCGTGTGTTGACTCAACCGCTTCCAACTGTCAAATGAATTTGTGCGTAGCACTTTGGTGTGGCCAGGCATGAAGTCACCTAGTATACGAGTCACGTAAAACCTAGCTTAGCACCTAACGAAGCACTTTGGAGTGACCTCGGCCTAACGATTTCCATTCATGTTGGTATTCATTTAAAAAAAAAAACGGTAACAATCTGGTTTTAATTGAAGGCTTACATACCGTTTTGGTTAGTTGGATGAGATTACTACACGATATCAAGCCAACCAGTTTGTATTGTATAAAATAAAAGTATAATACAAAAAAAATATGCCTTCAAATCCCCAAATCACAAGCGTTTGGGAAACAAAATTGGAAACCGTTACTTTTGAGTACCACCGAGAATGACGACTTCCGTGGCCTAGTTGGTAAGACGCTTGTCTCCCAGCTCGAAGGTTGCAGTTTCGATTCCCGTTGGAACCCAGATTTTTTAAAAAGGGTTTTAGTCTGGTTTTCACTTAAGTTCTCTTTAACATATTTATAGTTGGTTGAGAGATATTGCAACTTGGAAATAAGCTCGCCAGGTTGTTCTGTATATAATAAAAGTGTAATACAGTACAGAATCATAGATGATCATCGTTCTACCAACTAGATCAAGTACCTTCGTTATACTATTTTTTTTTATTTTCGTCAACTGCTATTATTCATTGTTTACACGTTAGGCGGCACTAGTCCTTATCGAGTCCCTGTTTTTACTTGTTATACAAGATGGCAACAAAAGGCACTCTTTTAAATAATTTCAACAATGATTTATTCCCTATTGGTTACCGTCCTCGGAAGAAGAGAGTCAAAGAAAGTTAGTCAGATGAAATTTATAGATGTTCCTGTACAAATGCTGGAAAAAAACTTTAGAAGTTAATCGACTGTGTAAACCTTAACAAAGATAAATTACCATGGAGATAGCATCGTAATCGACCAAATTTAATTTTATTTGACAGTAAATATAATGGGTTTAAATTCAGAGAAAAAGAAGAAAATAATAAATGTTTAACCAAACAAAACCTGTCGGGGTGGATAGAGCAGAGCATTAGATTTTTCGATCTTGACACATAAACTTCCCCTCTTCTACTACCACACTTTCTCTGGTCTTCCTTTTCCACGCCTTTCATTCATATGTGCACTGAATATTTATCAGTTTTACATGTACAAAATCCCCTCAGAGTGCTATACTCCATCTTACTTAATGTATCAGTATTAAGTTCACATTCATCCCTCATCCCCTAATTTCATTTTCTGTCATAGATTTGCACACCAAGCCATTGTACATCTAAATCCTGATAACATTTTCTTTGTTATTATATGGCTCGAGTTTCTAGTGTCTTTACCTAGACCTTCATCATGCAAATTAAGTATTTATTTTAATACTTAATCCATTTAACCTAAGAGAAGTGTGAAACATTTGTAGGAAGGAGAAAAGAGAACATTTCTAGTGAAAGTTTAATAAGTTTAAGAGACCCCTTACTATACATCCTTCACACCCCTTAAATTAAAAGGAACCATATTTTTATCCTTAAACTTTTTTCATATTTTCAAATTGTCAATAATTGTGGGTTCAAATCCCGAGTTAGTGCGTCCTTGAGGAATTAAATACCATATTTTATGTATCTAACAATAGTGTAGTAGAAACAATGGGTATACATTGAGTATATATTGAATATACAATGGATATACATTGGATAAATACTGGATATATATGATTGACTTAAAAGATGAAAACTTCAGTCCACCTGATGTTTAAACATTAACAGTACCTGAAGAATGACCAGCCTGACCAGAAAATGGCCAAGAATACTGTTGCCTTATTCCTTGGTGCGGACCCCAAGTAAATAAAAAAATAAAGTTACTTATTAAAATAATGAAGTTATTCATCAAGAACATAAAAAAATGAAATGTTTTCTCTAAAATCTAGACGAGAAAATAAAATTACTTTATAAAAATACATGTTTATAAAAAAATTTGAATATTTTGTAAACAATTTGAAAAAAAAAAAACAGAATTTCTGTCCAAAAAGTTAAATGGAATTCAGAAGTTATAAATTATTAACTACCTATCGTGATTTTATAATAAAAAAAATGTTAAGAATGTTGGAGAAAATCAAATTTGAAAAGTTTCTCGAGAAAAGTAAACTTTTTATCTGCAGCCAATATGAAAGTAAAAATGTGGATTATTCAGATAGTAGCCGGCCAGATGGTATGCCAAAAGTTTCGTTAGATTTCGGAACAAGATAGGTATTATTAACACCTTGATATCTGGAAACAGAAATAAAATATAAATCACGTTGCAAGTTTCACCCTGTTTGAAAAGAAAGTGAGAAGAAAAATATCAAATATCTTTATCATGGCACAAATATTTGCTTTGTGTAACGTTTTAAAACTATATAAAAGAAGTCACATTGAGCAAAAATGATATTATATATGGTTCATAGTATAGATATAATAGAAGAAACGTATAGTTTGATGTTTAGGTATAAAATGAGTTTTATATGGTACAAAGGATGGACATAATGAGATATATAATAGTAACAAAGTATGAATATAATAGAAGCAACATATGGTTTGATAGAAAAGGAGTTTTATATGGTACAAACTATGGATATAACGAGATACATAACAGTAACAAATTATGGATATAATAAAACTTACATATGGTTTGATATTTGGGTAAAAAAGGAGTTTTATATGGTACAAAGGATGTATATAACGAGATAAATAATAGTAACAAAGTAACGATGGAAGGGTTCTAACATATAGCATTTTCATTCAAATTTATAGTACAAAACAACCTAATTTAGTTTTTTATATACTCTTATACAAATTTTTATAAAAATAATATATTGTAATTTGTTCATTCCAACACAGAAATAAATAGGACAGATTAGATACCATAGAAATAACCAAGTCAGTTCATTGGGATAAACATCTGGCAAACAATACTCGTATATTCCCAAGATTTCACCACTACTTGCTGAAGTTGTTTACTGTCTCTTTCCACCCACAATCCTAAACCTGAATTTTTACCACTAGAAACGTATATGCCGGTACCAATTCAAATAAAATTCAGTCTTGTTTGTGCTATCTTGATGATGAGGTAAAAACCTTGAATTTAGTGTTGGACGAAACAAATGACAATGTCTTTAAACCTACACAGTGTTAATGCCTTAACTATAAACAAAAAAAAAATATCATCTGTATAATGTTCTTCATAAATAAATATGCATCAGAATTCTTAAAAAAAGTTTCTTTTGTATGGATTCCTGTCCAACTTGATTCATAATCGTAACCATAAATATGCGTATTGATTGACAGATTGTACAGGTTTGCTGTTAATTTAAAAATAATAGGTAACAAAATGCATCCTTGCCTAACCTCATGTCTAACCTTAATCTCTTAATTTACCTCTCCGTCAAATTTTGTGTTGACTCTCTCCTTTAAAAACAGGTAGTTCTTTTCTGGGTGTCTCTTGAGTTAAGATAGTTTCCTTACAAGAGACGTACATGTTTCGGATGTTGCATTTTTTCATAGTCAACCAAACAAATAAAGGCATTCAAATAAACACCCAGGAATCTTGACACCAAGATTCAGTCTCGAAAATGCTTATCTCGTTCACAAAACATCCTAAATTAAGTGTGTTTTTCACATTTCTTCAAAATTTTATTATTGATTTTTTTTAAATAATTTTGAACGTGGGACTCATCAAACTTATGGTTCTAATTTCATGGCATTCATTTAAGTTTTTTTTAAAGGGTTATGAATGTTGATCGTATTCATTTAGATATCAGGTAATTTGCTCGTATCTAAATTTTGTTGAACGAGTCCTGCATGATATCTTATTGGTCTGAATCAATTAGTTTCATTGTTTCCAATTAAACATAATTTAAACCAAGAGCTTTGTCATTTGAACGAGTCCTGCATGATATCTTATTGGTCTGAATCAATTAGTTTCATTGTTTCCAATTAAACATCATTTGAACTAAGAGCTTTGTCATTTGAACGAGTTCTGCATGATATCTTATTGGTCTGAATCAAATAGTTTCATTGTTTCTAATAAAAAATAATTTGATCCAAGAGCTTTGTAATTTGAACGAGTTCTGCATAATATCTTATTGGTCTGAATCAATTAGTTTTATTGTTTTCAATTAAACATCATTTGAACGAGTTCTGGATGATATCTTATTGGTCTGAATCAATTCGTTTCATTGTTCCTAATTAAACATTATTTGAACCAAGAGCTTTGTCATTTGAACGAGTTCTGCATGATACCTTATTGGTCTGAATAAATTAGTTTCATTGTTTCCAATTAAACATAATTTAAACCAAGAGCTTTGTCATTTGAACGAGTTCTGCATGATATCTTATTAGTCTGAATCAATTAGTTTCATTGTTTCCAATTAAACATAATTTGAACCAAGAGCTTTGTCATTTGAACGGGTCCTACATGATATCTTATTGGTCTGAATCAATTAGTTTCATTATTTCCAATTAAACATTATTTGAACCAAGAGCTTTGCCATTTTTTGATAGCATAATGGCAGTGTTTGATAGCATAATACAGTACGTATATATACAAAGTTACACATATTTACTCGAGTATATATTATATTATTTATAGTTAAGGCATTAATGTTGTGGAGATTTAAAGACATTGTAATTTGTTTTTATTCAAGAATAAACAGTGTTTGATAAAAACAAATTATATGTTTTAATTTCAGGGGATGAATACGTTAAAAAATCTCCCCCAAAACTACTTGTAAAAGATTAACGCCGAGGTATTAAACACTTTTTAATGGACTTTTCTAGCGGGTAACTCCGCCATGAACACCCCCTGTTAAATAATTTGATGAATGTCATTTTAATGTAATTGAAAATGTTTTTCAGTATTTTAACAATTTCGTTAAAATCACGGACAGGTTTTATTCAATTATATATTTTGGAAGTTACAACATCAAACTTTTAACTACATTTGTTAAACAGCTAAAGCTTTATGAAGTGTTATTCAATTGTACAGTTATTTAAAACTGCGTGTAATTGTAATTGTACGGCTTTGTTCATTTGTTTCAACTTTTTGACTCTTGAATATGGAATAAGTTATAGGATTGAATACGTTTTCAATTGTAAATTTTTTTCTTTTTTAGTTTACTCGTAAATTCGAATAAATGTACCGAGACATAACTGACTATTACTTATGTCATTGACAGTTAAGGTTATTATGGTTTCTTCTTTCTCGAACATAACTATTAAGGGCGTTTCCATTCGTACACGGGGTGACTTTATTAAATGAATTTTCATTTTGTTGAAATTTCATTACTGCGGGTCATGATCTAAGTGATGTTGGTGATACAGATTACGATGATAAATATCTACTCCTCTCGATTTCTTGCCGTTTGCATCGCTTCCTACAAGCTTCCCCATGTCAAATCTTGATGAATTTATCATATCACTCCATCTTAAGATGCAACTCTGCCTCTATCTGCTGATATATTTCCTATGCTCATCAATTTCTTCAGATGATCTGACTCACTTCTTAAAATGTGTCTGAAGAACTACGAGATATCGTTTTATATTAATGTATTTTAGGAAATATTTTTGACCTCCGTAACTTAGCAAGACACCTGTTTTTATACCAGATAGTTGCATGTTTGATCCCCGTTGGGACTCTAGTCTAGTAGAAGTCTAGTTTTCATTTTAAGTCTTTTTAATAAGTTTTAAGGAAGTTGGAAGAAAATACTACATGGTATGTATTATACATACCCTCTAGGTAATACCATATACAACGAAAGTGTAATACAATACATTACTTCTCGAAAGTTTTTGTAAATGTAACTTAGCCACTTAAAACATTTTTAATTAAATTAAATTATATTTTTATACAGCATTAGCTCAAAAAAATTGTTTTCATCGAGTGGTGAAAGCTTTTCATTGAGTGATCAGAAACTAGTACTGAAGAATTCCGAATGGCTGATGACATATTCTTTCATATCTCTTTACTTTGTTAGGGAAATTGCGTGACGGTGTGTATGTACGAGTGGCTGTTAGAGGTATGAAAAAGCAGCAGAGTGAGATGAAATACGTCTAACAATGGTAACGAGCGGAATTTACTAAATTATAGAATGGCTGAAATAGTTTTTTTAACAAGTGTTCATATACCTGAAGATTGGAAAGTGCGTAATAGTCTCTCTCTATAAATAAATATATGTAAAAATAGAATATAGAAACTACCGTCCTGTTAAGACTATTAAAAAAAAAAACGATATAGGAATATTTTGATAGAAAAGTGAAGAGAAAAAAAACTAAAAGTAGGGGATAGTCAGGATGGATCAGATTTTTTCTTTGATTATAATTGTGCAAAAAATGTAAAGCAAAAACTAAAAAGTAAACAGTGCCCTCGAAGATTTAGAGAAAACCTATAACCGTGTGATAAGAAGCTGTTGAATTTAAATTGATTCGCGGTATTGCGTCAACATATACTGAGAGTTGAGTTTGCATTCGCGGTATTTCGTCAACATATGCTGAGAGTTGGGTCTGCATTCGCGGTATTGCGTCAACATATGATGAGAGTTTGGTCTGCATTCGAGTGAACGACGCATTGATTGAGTGGTTTTATATTACAAAAAAAAGTAAGGCAAGGATGTAATATATCACCCTGGATGATTAATTTCTCTATAGATTCATGCGAGTGGAATATATATGAACAATATCAGAGTTTAAGAAGATGCTGGCTGAATTCACTAAGTAATGTTTTAATTTTTTTCCAAATATTGTACACAATTCACGTAAAATGGAATATCTCTGGGTGGCTTCACTATGTATACATCTTCTTGATGGGGATACTTTATTAGTTATTTGTGTTCATATTGTACACAATTCACGTAAAATGGAATATCTCTGGGTGACTTCACTATGTATACATCTTCTTGATGGGGATACTTTATTAGTTATTTGTGTTCATATTGTACACAATTCACGTAAAATGGAATATCTCTGGGTGACTTCACTATGTATACATCTTCTTGATGGGGATACTTTATCAGTAATTTGTGTTCATATTGTACACAATTCACGTAAAATGGAATATCTCTGGATGGCTTCACTATGTATACATCTTCTTGATGGGGATATTTTATCAGTTATTTGTGTTCATATTTTCCAATAAAATATTTACAAATTTCTTGGCATCTGTCTTAATATCATATTATGCTCATCCTCAATAGACATATTGATTACTCGGTTTTTATTGATTTAGAGAGTTAAAATTTGAATGTTGATATTTTCCAACAAGCGAAATAAAAACTTTTATTACTTTATTGATTGTGTCGCGTCTGGATAATAGAAACTATATTTATTCTGGTTAGCCTGATTCGTATATTTTTAAACTTCAGTCCGTTTTCATTGCAGCTGCTAAGCTGATATAATATAGTAGTCATAAATATTGCTACATAAGTCTACTTCTGAAAAAGTCTACATTGGCTTAAGTGTCATGAATGGATTTATTTCAAACCTTTCCTCTGTGTATTTAAGCCCCTTAATGGGATGTCTTCATTGTTTCTTTCCATTCTGTGTCTGGGGGAAGTTACTTCGGAGAGAAGAAGAATTGTTAGTACAATTTATTCTACATCTAATAAATTAGTTATGCCAAATCAATTAAATAGGGCGAGGTATTATGAAAGAGCATTTGTCGTTGCTGGACTGGTCTTGAGGCACGGAATGGTCTATTAGAGATATTGGTGGTGTGTGCAGCTTTGAGAAACACTTATAAACAATTTTTGGGAGGTCATATCAAAATTAATAAGTGGGTTCAAATCCTGAGAGAGAGAGAGAGTTTGAATTGAATTGAGTGACCTTGAAAAGAGTTTGCTCTGTTAAAGGCGCTATAAAAGTTCTTTTATTATTATTATTATTTGTAGTATTATCACTGATCTGCTGACATAGCGGAACTGTACATTAAATGAACACTGCTAATAGGGTATTGAATTCTTGGTATTTATTTACAAATTATATATTTTGTGAAACATCTCGATTAATTTCCAGTAAATGTTATTTTAAATAAAAATAAATTAAAATTTTTCCAAAAATAAAAGATCTATGCAAATCTATTTCGTTATTTTTTTTAAAATAGTTTTAGATACGCAAACTTTGTAGTGAGAATTTAATAAGTATTTTGAAGATGTGTAATTAGTTCGTTGGATTTTATTGTATTTTAAAATTAAAATGTTTTTGTTATAAATTCCGTTTTCTTAAATTAACCTAAATTTAATATCAAAATGTTCTACCTTGAAACAAACCGTCAAATAACCGAAATTCTCAAGAAACATACCTGATTGTGATTGAAATTCCGCGTCACGAAATCTTTAACATTTTCGCAAGTCATCAGAGATGAGTTTGTTTGAAGGCAGTGGCACGTAACCATTGTTATGTAAATGTTGTATTTATATTCAAAATAAAAAAAAATCACTGTCATTTCTTTTCAATGCGAGACTAAACCTTGCTGTGAATACACGCAGTTTTAATTTACATTCTTACGTTAGAAAGCCTTTTGAAAATTGTATAGGTATTGTAAATAGCGTGTTTCATACGAGGTTTCACAGAGACACACACATATGAGTACATGCATATCATCATGCAGTTTCCTGCTCGAGTAGGCAGCGAGAGTAGAAGGACAGTCTTTCCTACCTAGACTTACACGTCCATACGCTCTCTCATAGCTACTACGATTCAACTAATTTCTCACTTTTCCTTCGTTCAGAATATTTTCCCTTTCCTTGGCGTTTTTCATGTTTTTAATGTCTACCCTGTCAGAGCCGGCATAAAATCAGAGACCATTACTTTGTTATCTCAACACACACACATTTGGCTTCTTCCATATTCATACCCTCTCATACAGTTCCTATAATTTCTCTTAATTCTCAATTTTCCTTCTATCAAAATATTATTCACTTGATCCAAGCATACTTTCTTTGGTCTTCCTCTATCACACTTTCCACTCACACTAGCACTACATATTTTTATAATGATTTCATAATTGAGAAAATAGTGAAGGACTGACTGAGGAAATTTTTCAATATGCACAACATTATCTCTCCTAATCAGTTTGGGTTCCAACAGAATGTGGGAACTGAAACTGCTTTGCTTAGTTTAGTAAACAGCGTTACCACCACTTTGGAAAGTAAGAAAGCATGTTTGGCAGTTTTTTTGGATCTTGCAAAGATTTTCAATTTTTGATATCAAACCAGATTAAAAGGAATAAAAAATTTAATAAATTCATCATTTGTATGAAAATAAAATAACATATTTAAAAATATACCTGCAAACTTAATCCATCAGTTAAACAAGACTAGACAATATTGACTGAAGCCCCTTTGTAACAACAGGAAACATACCTGCAAACTTATTCCATCAGTTAAACAAGACTAGACAATATTGACTGAAGCCCATTTGTAACAACAGGAAACATACCTGCAAACTTATTCCATCAGTTAAACAAGACTAGACAATATTGACTGAAGCCCCTTTGTAACAACAGGAAACATACCTGCAAACTTATTCCATCAGTTAAACAAGACTAGACAATATTGACTGAAGCCCCTTTGTAACAACAGCAAATAAGAATATATCGTTCAGATTTAACCTTTTGTAGCATTTTAGTAGCTAACAAGGGACACAATTATAAAAAGGTAAAATAATGTTTGACTTTAAATTTGTATGAAAATAAAATAACATATTTAAAAATATACCTGCAAACTTAATCCATCAGTCAAACAAGACTAGACAATATTGACTGAAGCCCCTTTGTAACGACAGGAAATATACCTGCAAACTTATTCCATCTGTTAAACAAGACTAGACAATATTGACTGAAGCCCCTTTGTAACGACAGGAAATATACCTGCAAACTTATTTCATCAGTTAAACAAGACTAGAAAATATTGACTGAAGCCCCTTTTTAACAACAGGAAATATACCTGCAAACTTATTCCATCAGTTAAACAAGACTAGACAATATTGACTGAAGCCCCTTTGTAACAACAGGAAATAAGAATATATCGTTCAGATTTAACCTTTTGTAGCATTTTAGTAGCTAACAAGGGACACAATTATAAAAAGTTAAAATAATGTTTGACTTTAAATTTGTATGAAAATAAAATAACATATTTAAAAATATACCTGCAAACTTAATCCATCAGTTAAACAAGACTAGACAATATTGACTGAAGCCCCTTTGTAACAACAGGAAACATACCTGCAAACTTATTCCATCAGTTAAACAAGACTAGACAATATTGACTGAAGCCCCTTTGTAACAACAGGAAATATACCTGCAAACTTATTCCATCAGTTGAACAAGACTAGACAATATTGACTGAAGCCCCTTTGTAACAACAGGAAACATACCTGCAAACTTATTCCATCAGTTAAACAAGACTAGACAATATTGACTGAAGCCCCTTTGTAACAACAGGAAATATACCTGCAAACTTATTCCATCAGTTGAACAAGACTAGACAATATTGACTGAAGCCCCTTTGTAACAACAGGAAATAAGAATATATCGTTCAGATTTAACCTTTTGTAGCATTTTAGTAGCTAACAAGGGACACAATTATAAAAAGTTAAAATAATGTTTGACTTTAAATTTGTATGAAAATAAAATAACATATTTAAAAATATACCTGTAAACTTAATCCATCAGTTAAACAAGACTAGACAATATTGACTGAATCCCCTTTGTAACGACAGGAAATATACCTGCAAACTTATTCCATCTGTTAAACAAGACTAGACAATATTGACTGAAGCCCCTTTGTAACAACATGAAATATACCTGCAAACTTATTCCATCAGTTAAACAAGACTAGACAATATTGACTGAAGCCCCTTTGTAACAACAGGAAATAAGAATATATCGTTCAGATTTAACCTTTTGTAGCATTTTAGTAGCTAACAAGGGACACAATTATAAAAAGTTAAAATAATGTTTGACTTTAAATTTGTATGAAAATAAAATAACATATTTAAAAATATACCTGCAAACTTAATCCATCAGTTAAACAAGACTAGACAATATTGACTGAATCCCCTTTGTAACGACAGGAAATATACCTGCAAACTTATTCCATCTGTTAAACAAGACTAGACAATATTGACTGAAGCCCCTTTGTAACGACAGGAAATATACCTGCAAACTTATTTCATCAGTTAAACAAGACTAGGAAATATTGACTGAAGCCCCTTTTTAACAACAGGAAATATACCTGCAAACTTATTCCATCAGTTAAACAAGACTAGACAATATTGACTGAAGCCCCTTTGTAACAACAGGAAATATACCTGCAAACTTATTCCATCAGTTAAACAAGACTAGACAATATTGACTGAAGCCCCTTTGTAACAACAGGAAATAAGAATATATCGTTCAGATTTAACCTTTTGTAGCATTTTAGTAGCTAACAAGGGACACAATTATAAAAAGTTAAAATAATGTTTGACTTTAAATTTGTATGAAAATAAACTTAACTAAATATAACTTTTTAATTCTCCTAGTTGTACTTTGTAATATGTTTTATCAAACACTGTTTATTCCAATTTAAATAACGGCATAGCCCTACCGGTTTCAAAGCTTTCACCTTATCATCATGGTAGCACAAAGAAGACTGAATTCTGTTCGAACTGGTACCGACATACACACTTCTAACTGTAAACATTCGGGCTGGGGATTGTGGGTGGGGGGATGCAGGAGACAACTTTAGTGAGCTGTGACGAGATCCTGGGAATATATGTGTTTACCAGATGTTCACCTCGATGCACTCACTTAGATATTTCTAGGGCCTCTAATCTGTCTAATTTATTTCCGTTACTACTGATATGTGAGAATTTGGCATCATCGATAGAAAATGAATGACAATGAGGATTTGTTAAAGCGGATTTGTGTTACCGAAATCCCTTTTCAAATGATCTTCCCGTGTTTCCTATATAGAAGTTTATATTGGTACCAGTTCGAGTAGAATTTCAGAATTGTTTGTGCTCAGATCATCTTCAAATATATGATTAATATATTCGGCTTTACGTGGAGTTACGGATACAAGTATGCGTAGTGTGCACGTATGAGTATGTGTGTAGTGATCAAAACTAAAGACTGAAAAAAAAACCTTTGGAGATCTTTCAATATGTGATTAACATATTTGGTTTAACGCAGAGTTAAGTATACGAGTAAGTGTGGTATGCATATATGAGTATGTGTTTGGTGATCACAACGAATAACTGAAAAAAAAACCCATGGAGATCTTCCAATATGTGCTTAATATTTGGCTTAACGTGGAGTTTAGTAAACGAGTATGTGTGTAGTATGCACATACGAGAATGTGTGTAGTGATCACAACGAAATACTGAAAAAAAAAACCTTTGGAGATCTTAAAATATGTCATAAACATATTCGGATTTACGTGGAGTATACGAGTATGTGTAGTGTGCACATATAAGTATGTGTGTAGTGATCACAACGAAAGACTGAAAACAACTTTTGGAGGTTTTACAATATGTGATTAACTTATTCGGCTTTACGTGGAGTATACAAGTAATGTGTAGTGTGCACATACAAGTATGTGTGTAGTGATCACATGAATTAGAAATAGCTTAATAAATTGAACTTTATATCATTCGAATTGGTGATAAAGAGATGGTTAAAGGTACCGTACATGTTATTTAAAAAAAATACTATGACATTTATTTAGTTGGCAATCCATGATAAGAAATATTCAGAATTTTCCCACTTAATTCTTGTAAAAAATACGAAATGATTAACAGTATTCACGGAATGAGTGAAAGGAGTTTTTACAAAGGTTTTCTCATTACATTCTTTCGATAAATATGGAAATGTTTCGAGAGCTTTTCTTTCAACTTTCCTTTCAACTCGCGGAAAGGAAAAAACTTAATAAATGAGAATTAAAAAATATTAACAACGTTTTAAATTTACTTTGAATTCTCACCGTGATGTGACATTTATGAATAATTTAGATTTTTTTGTTAAATAACGCTTCGTAGAAAAAAGTATTTTAAAACAAAAAAAATTGAACATTTTGCTAACTGGACACATTTGTCATGAAATTTTTCGAGAATAATTTGACGTAGAAGGACTTAAATGAGTTCTATAATTAATCTTATTAGAAGGATGTTATGAACTCTATGGACAGCAAGGTGAACTAACGCCTCCATTCTCGAAGAGCTGAAAATCACCGAAAGGTTATCGACAATATGCCTTCAACGAGTTAATATTTCTTGTTAATATTTCTTTATTCATTCGTTCCACATGCCCAAACCATTTCAGCGTGCTCTTCTACATCTTACTTAACACATCAATCAGTCTTAAGTTCACATTCATCCCTTATCATTTCTTTCCGAATTCTGTCATAAATAGTCCACCCATATAAAGTCTTTCAAATAGGTAGTTTTTTTTAAATTCTTGGATAAAACACAGATGGCGTCGCGAACTTGTCTAGGTCTTGTGACATTTGAGAAGTGTAATGTATGATATTTATAAAAATGGAGTCGTATATAATACAAAAACGCGTTCAAATTGTCGAATTATTTTATGTATTGTAATCTCCGGAAACGGTGTTGTTAAGTAGCCACCAAGATCATGTGATCTGACACCGTTAGGTTTTTTCTCTGGGGTTACGAGAAAAACTAGGTCTATAAAAATGACCCCCGATCAATTCCTGAGCTGAAGAATGAAATTATTCGCGTTATTGGTGAGTTAGAACCGCAATTATGTCAAAATCACATTGAAAATTTTGACAAAAGAGTGGACATTTGTGGAGCTGCAACAGGTGGACATTTGGCAGATATTGTTTTTTAGTGTTTAAATGTCATGCATTATACTTCAATCACCAATAAAAAGTTTTTTGAAATCAAAGCAAATTGTGTTTTATTCAAGAATTAACAAAACCGCTTAATTTGAAATACCCTTTATTCTTATCAATGCACACATTTATGCAACGTTTAATCGGCTGCACTCAGTATTTTTCCATATCCACATTTCACTTCCACAAATCAAAGTAGGCGCCAAAATAATAATGTGGCATATCATCTTAGCAAATTTTGATACTGTTTAATTTGTGTTTATATGATTAAGTGCCCAGTAAGTAAGATGAAAAATAGTCTGGAAAATGGAGAGAAAGAAAATTTTGAGAATTAAATAACCATTTCTTGACGATGTGTGACTTGAGGAGCGAAATCCTTGGAAGAGTATTTTAAGTAATTGTGTATTAATGTTATTTAATGTTTCAAATATAAATAAAAATAATAATCAATGAGGCCACTTAATGCAAAAAGGCACAACGGTCTTAAAATACTGATCAGTTTTGGATAAATAAAACGGTTTCAAAACGGTTACCTAGTGACCAAAAAAGGCTCTAAAGTGTTGAAAGACCCCTAATTGCTTCGAAATTTCATGAAAATATTAAAATTGCTATTAATTGGTGAAAATACACAAACATGTTAAAATACCATCAATTGCTTAAAGTGTCAAAAAGACTGCTTAGTTTTGAGATCAATAAAACGGTTTCAAAAAGGTTGCCAAGTGACCAAAAAAGGCTGTAAAGTTTATTGCTTCAAGCGCCAAATGGTCATTTAAATTTCACCAAGTATTTTAAAAGAGAATCCTTAAGAATCACTCCAAATATTCTCTTGAGAATTCGTTGAGGCACTTGGGATTAAATTTACATTACATATATTTTGGTCATGTGTTTAAAAGGCTGTATGGTTGAAAATTAATAATAAACACTGTAACATTTTTTTCAGGCCCTAAATGTTCTTGAATCAACAGCACTTCATGGCATCCGAGGAGTCTGTCTAGTGAAGTCTCGCGTCAATAGATCTACAATTCTTGCAGTCCGTGCAGGTGATTTTACCATACAAGATGAAAAGATGAAGGCCTATGCTTATTGCGTTTATAATCTCCTTGGTATTGCAACTGCTGATGGACGTACTGATAAAGAAAAGGGTCTAAGAATCATTCCAGAAACCACAGATCCAGCGAAGTTTTCAGCGGCTATAGACGCTTGCAGTCAAGTCACTGGAGAAAATCGTAATGATATATTTTGGAATGGCCTGGTTTGTTATGATAAGCAATATCCTGGTGATATTTTTGCACTGTAACTATTTTATTCAAATTCCGTTGAAATAAAGACAATGTCTCTGTATACTTTGATCCTCATTTCAAAATTGTTTTTATAGATTTTTCTATGGTGATCTATAGGTTTATTTTGCATTGGATGAAAACAATAATAATAAAACGTTATCTACATGAAATTACTCGATGAACGCTGTCAGATTAAACTTTTTTTTTATTGTTTTAAAACTGCAAACATCGCATCCCGATCTCGTGCATTAACGTGATAAACTTGATTTTCGTTGAGCCCCGGTCCCATATATTAATGTGATAAACTTGATTTATGTTGAGTTCCGGTCCCGTGTATTAACGTGATAAACTTGATTTACGTTGAATCCTAGCCCCGTGTATTAACGTGATAAACTTGATTTACTTTGAGTCCTGGTCCCGTGTATTAACGTGATAAACTTGATTTACTTTGAGTACCGGTCCCGTGTATTAACGTGATAAACTTGATTTACGTTGAATCCCAGCCCCGTGTATTAACATGATTAACTTGATTTACGTTGAGTCCCGGTCCCGTGTTTTCACGTCATCGATACTTCTTCCAAAAAATGGCACATTACTGGCATCTAGCAAATATTTTTGCAAACAATTCAACCTTTAAACGATAGTCTCCTGATTTCTAATATGGACATTACTCTAGATCAGGGGTTCTCAATCTAATTGTGGTTACAGGCGCATTCGAGATTAAAGAAAATAATCGCGGGCAAAAGCCGGATTTCTAAAAAACAAAATTTAAGTATTATGTGTTCCATTTATAATTTCTAAATTATTATAAATCGTTACATTAAAGTTTTTTTTTTTTTTATTAAACAAGTAAATTACTATACAAACATTTGTCAATGCTATACCTATATACAAATTTATTACTTAACTAATCTTAATGATATGTTATAATTTATGCACTTATTTAAACTTATTTTCCTACATATCATTTTATTTTATTTATTCAATCTTAATATATGAGATCTTAGAAATAATTAACACCTACATACTACTTATAACTAGATAACAATTCTTACACTAATTATTCAGCAAAAACAAGTCCACTCGTTCAGGCTACTTGTATTCCATCACATTTACTCAGACCTTGGTCGTCCCAGCTAATACTGTAGGTGGACTTTAAATAATAATAATCGTTAACAAATGGGAAAAAAAGTAATGCAGAAAATCAACTTTTAATTTATGAACTTATTTAAACTTATTTTCCATTTACTAAAAACGATGAAATGCAATGAAGAGTAAAAGTACAGGACATAACACTGTTGTATATTAAGCCAACAAATTTCTCCTTAGTTTGGATAAAACAGTAGTCTTCTTCCCAATCGTTGTTGAATTGATAGGTTCGTTGCTTTTACGTGGATTACTCATTTTTGGGTAAAATGTTTATGAGAAAAAATCAAACGCGATGACAACACGTGATGTAGCGCAACACTGCATTTAGATTGAACCGGTTACCAGCAGATAAAATACATACCTAAAAAAGTGCATACATTTAGCACTGGTTACCCTTGAATCCGCAGAGAGTGGAATTAAAACATGTTTACATATTTACGATTCTAATAAACAATATACATAATTAAAAAAATACTTTATTCAATTTTGTTTTTTCGTTATTAAATACTTTGTAGCAGGTGCACGCAAAAAGCTCCGCGGGCGCACATACGCCCGCGAGAACGGGGCTGAAATACCCATCTCTAGATAGTTAAAATATTCATGAAACGATATGATGGAGGATCTAATACCGCGTCATCAGAGTGTAGTGAAATGTCAAATATTGAAGATCTTGATATTTGATGCTGAATGATCAAGTTAACATTACGTTTTAAATACCCCCTTACAGTATTATAAATACCCCCTTACAGTATTATAAATACCCCCTTACAGTATTATAAATACCCCCTTACAGTATTATAAATACCCCCTTACAGTATTATAAATACCCCCTAACAGTATTATAAATACCCCCAAACCCATTTTAAATATCCCCATACACGATGTTATAAATATTCTTATACCCCTGACTAACATCCTCATATCCGTTACAAATATCTCCATACACGAAGTTTTAAATATCCCTATACCCCTGACTAACATCCTCATCTCCGTTACAAATATCTCCACAGACGAAATTATAAATATCCCTTTACCCCTTACTAATATCCACATATCCGTTATAAATATTTCCATACACGAAGTTATAAATATCCCTATAGCCCTAACTAATATCCCCATATCCGTTACAAATACCTCCATTCACGAAGTTATAAATATCCCTTTACCCCCGACTAATATCCCCATAGCCGTTATAAATATCTCCATACATGAAGTAATAAATATCCCCATACACCTTACTAATATCCCTACATCTGTTATAAATGTTATGAGAGAAAAATCACGGTAACCATTATCACATCTGGCGTTCCGCAGGAATTGCAATTGGGACACCGGCTTGTCAGAGAGAAAAACCACGGTAACCATTATCAGATCTGGCGTTCCGCAGGGATTGCAATTGGGACACCGGCTTGTCAGAGAGAAAAATCACGGTAACCATTATCAGATCTGGCGTTCCGCAGGGATTGCAATTGGGATACCGGCTTGTCAGCGAGAAAAAAAAACGGCAATATCATGAGAAATACATGTTTTATTTTGCAATTCTCATTCGAATGTTTACTGACGACACAATAAAAAAAATTAAGCTACAATGTAAAAAAAGAACAAAGTTAACACTGTCATCGATGGCCAGGAGAAGCATTGAAAAGTAAGATGGTGGAACATCAGCAAAAAAATCGACATGATTATATATTTAACGACACCTATAAGCATACCTATAAATGGAGCAAAGTCCTATTTATAAAAAACATATATGAAATAACCCAAAATATTCCAAGTCACATAAAGCCAGCTTTTTACACTAATTTTAATCTCCGGAAACTCTTATTTAATGGGAAAGGCAAAAATGGAATACTTAGCAACAGTGGTGTGTATAAACTTTTATGTGCTGTGTACTGTGATAATTTCTATATAGAAAAGACAGGAAGATCTTTTGAAAAGAGATTTCATGAACATAAATCCGCCTTAACAAATCCTCTAATTTATTCTGAAATGGCTAATCATTGTCACCGTGAGAATCATACTTTTTCTGTCAATGATGCCAAATTCTTACATATCAGTGGTAACGGCAATAGATTGGACAGATTAGAGGCCCTAGAAATTTCTAAGTCAGTACACCGATCCGAACATCTGTTGAACAGTTATTTCCCAAAAATCTCTCCGCTCTTGGCCGAAATTGTCCCGTGCCTCCCTCACCCCCCAGCCTCCAACCATTGAAGCGTGTATATCGGAACCAGTTCGAACAGCATTTAGTCTTGTTTGCGCTCCCCTGAAGATGAGGTGAAAGCCTTGAAACCGGTAGGGTTATACCGTCACAAAAAAGTGGAATAAACAGTGTTTGATAAAAATAAATTACAAAAATTCCTTGAAAACTTAAAAAATGAGGATCGATGAACTGAAAAAGCCAAAAGTCAATCTCTGCTCGAGCTTAACAAGAATTTTCACGAAATGGAAAAAGCGTTTACGACAAGATACAAGGGGATAGTGTCAGGTTGAAAGACAAGTTGGTGACAAATTTTACTGACAACCAAGACCCATTCCATAGTCGTACTACTGATGAAGGTGATAATATAAAAAAGCGGTTTTTAGAAAAAATAAATAAAAGACTTTTAGAGAACTATCCTGTATCAACTTTTGTACATTTTTTCCTTCCTAAAGTATTCTCATTAGTTTGCTCTAAAACAAGTTAGTTGAATAACCTTAGAAGAGGAAATGTCTTCTCGGGTCAATGTACTGAGTGGTTATAAAAGTCGAGTGTTTCTTTTTGGCGATATCATTACTAAACTTCGATAGTTTGTTCTAAAAACAAATTAGTTGAATAATCTTAGAAGAAGAAATAACTTCTCTGATCAATGTACTCAATGATTATAAAAGTCGAGTGTTTCCGACTCTCGTAAAAAAATAATTTTAAGTGGTTTATAAAAACGTGAGACATTTAGAATTTTTGTTTGTTTCTTGTTTATTTATACTTGTTAAGGTGCATGTTTGTAATACACAAACTAATACATACCATCATGCCTTGCCCTCTGTCGGGGTAGGCAGAGAGGACATAGTGCCGTACTTTTCTATCTCGATACACATCCTTCGCCTCTTCCACGTCAAAACATCTTCACATATAACTTCTACAAATTATCTGAATTTGTACATTTCCTCCTTTCATAATATAATTCACTTGATCCAACCATACATTCTTTGGTCTTCCTATCGCACGCCTTCCATTCATATTTGCATTATATATTTGTTTTGTAAGTCTTTCTTCAATTATTCTTTCCGTATACCCAAACCATCTCTGCGTGTTCTTTTTCATCTTATTTATCACATCAGCCTTAAGCTCACATTCATCTCTTATCACTTCATTCCGTATTCTGTCATACACTGTCACTCCATGTATTTTTCTCGATGCACGCATTTCTACAGCATTTATTCATTTGGCTCCTTTTAATATTTTTCCATGTCCACGTTTCACTTCCATACAATACATAAAAGTTGGCATCATAATACTATTGTGGACTATCATCTTAGTAAATTTTGATATTTTAATGATGTTGCCTTACTTCGACATATACTTATAGACTACAAATTAATGTTTTGATTGAACATATGTGATAAAATCACTGATTATCTTTCTCTCTCTATTTTCTTCATCCTCGTGACTGATGGTTATGATCTTCATGATGAGACTTGTATAATATTTCTCCAACCATTTCTATCTCCAGTCAGATTGAAGCCTCGCACAGAGTGACGTCTTTGATCTGTTTGGTCCAACGCAAGGGGGTGCGACCTCTAATCTTCCATCAGAAACATTGTCCAGCACGACAGCGTTTTCTAGACTTATATCATCGTGTCTCCATGCATGTTAAAATAAATACAACACCCTTTGTACTGTAGAGATGAGTGCTCATAAATACTTATAATAAATATATTTATTAGTTTATCTATAAATACAATTGTTTAAAGTTATTCATTGAGGCGAGTCTGTTATCTAAATGGCGATAAATAAATTGTTATTATTATTTAACTAAAAAATCACAGGCTATTTTTCACTTAAGGTACTTTAAGTGAAAAATAGCTTGTGATTCTTAGAAAAAACAGTGACCCGTTTAAAAAAAACAACTGTAATTCTTTTTTAAAAAAATATAACAAATAGGCCAAGGAATCTGTCAAGGAGATATTTTTGCAAGTCACCATAACTTGAACGATGATAAGTGTGATGTTGTACCAAGGAGGTTCACATTTTGTTTATTAAAATTCGCCTCGTAACACCTTTCAGGAATGAAAAATGATGAAACACTACATAAAACAGGGGAGAAAACATTCAGTGAGACTGTGTTACAAGATATTTTATGGTAAAAAACCTGGAAAAATAAAATGCTTAATATATTCTTCTAATTTTGGACAGAGAATTAGGGCAGTAGGTTTTTAAGAGGGAATAACTGTTTAACAAGTTGCGCAAAGGCTATGATAAAAAAAATGAAAATAATATATGTACTCGAAGAAGACGTTCTGCGTTGTCTGTGTGATAATTTTAGTCTGGACGTTTCGAGATGAAACTCAAAAATAGGGGGTCAGAATAGTTTTTCACAAAAATACTTTATTACTTAACTGCTTAGTTAGAATACATACTTGTACAAACATATCATTCTGAATGCTGGGGTATTTAGAGAGAATAGAGCGTCATACTTTCCAATCTAGATACACATTTTTCGCCTCTTCCACATCCAATCGCCTCCTCATACTGCTCCTGGTATTTTTCGTACTTCTTACTTTTCCTTTTTCAAAATATCATTCACTTGATCCAACCATATTTTCTCGAACTTCTTCTATAACGATTTGCGCTGTATATTTGTTTTGTAAGTCTTTTTTTATTCATCGTGTGCAAAAGTATCTCTTATTATGATCCCCGTGCTCAAATTTCAATTTTTTTTTTTTTTTAAACCTGGTGAGTTTATTGACATGTGGCAATCTCTTCCAACCAACCAGAAAGATGTTTTTATATGCCTTAAGTGTTAATCAGACTGGAATCCTATTTAAAAAAATCTTGGTGTCAGCGGGGATCGAACCCGCAGCCTCCGGATCGTCAGACAAGTGTCTTACCACCAGGCCACGGAGGTCACCTTTAATTTTACATTGATCTTTATAATCACTTCATTCCATTTTCTGTCATACATTGTCACTCCGCATATTCATCTAAATATACACATTTCTACAACATTTTGTTGGGTTATTTTCAGTTTTTTCAACGTCCACGTGTCACACCTATACATCAAAGATGGTACTAAAATAATTTTGTTGATTATCATTTAAATACTTATCCAGTTCGAGGAGTCATACATTTTCTTTTCGGTATTTAGTCGAAAAAAATAACATATTTATTTATCATTTTAAGATTTAACCGAGTTACACTATTTAATTTTTGGTCCCCTAAAGTATACTTTAGTATTTTGACTTGTGAAATTTACGAGTTAATCTATCGTTGAAACTAAGAAACAAAAAATGATCACTTTTTGAATTTCTTATTCTAAGAAAGATCGTCAGACATGATACACTCGACAAAAATGAAACAATCGAGCAACTTGTTCGAAAAAAGGAAACGAACCTTTTTGTAACAAAGATAATTTGATTCAGTCATGGAGACATTGAGGGGCCGAATCAAGAACGTGGAATATTCATCGTCTTTTCTCGTTAGAAAAAATATATCTATATAAACGCATTTCGTTATAATTTGAGAATTAAATTTTGTATCTCAGTTTTGATAAAAGTCAAATATTGGCCTTTTCATTATATGGTAACTGTATTTGATACAAATTTAGATCTTGAAACAATTGAGGACGAAAATATCCCGAAGAGCTTACCAGAATAAATCAGAAACGCAGTCAAATATATATGACATCCGTAAAGGCCACTAGTACCGACGTTTTGATCACTGATGTTTTAAAACAAACGAGTAGATTAGTGGATAGTACGAGGGTCATCCAGAAAATAAGGTTACAACATTTATGTAGAATCGAAAAATGCTTGTATTTAATTGAAATTCACGGGATACTTCACAAATATATTAAATTATTTTTCAAAGTAATCACCGTCGAGATCGAGACATTTCTGTAGTTGGGGCACCAGCTTTTGTATGCTAATGTCATAGACCTCCGCCGCCAGCTCTTTTAGCCACTTCTTGACAGCTTCCTCAACCGCCTGATTGTTGGAAAATTGTTGGGGCTTAGTGACACACCCACGTTTCATCCCCCGTCACGATAGAGTCCAGAAAAGCTTCTCCCTCCTCTGCAAAACTATCCAAAAATTCATGCGCGGTGGTCACGCGATTTTGACGGTGCTCCGGTGTGAGCATTCTGGGCACCCATCTCGCACACAACTTCTTGTAACCAAGTTTTTCCGACACAATACCACCAAGGAGACTTTGAAAAATGTCAGAAAATTCTTCGTGAAGGTCGTCAAGCATCACACGGCGGTCATTTCGCACTTGTTCTTCAATTTTTGCACAAGTTCGTCAGAAATCACTGCCTTGCCTCGTTGTGAGTATCAGTACTGCCTTCTCTGAACAACCTAACCCACTTCGTGACATTTTGTTGAGTCATCACATCACTACCATAAACTTCCACGAGCTTCCGATGGATATTCGCGGTGGTATTGTTCTGCAAAGTCAAAAACGGATGACCGTGCGGATCTCGCACAGACGGGAGGGGGCGGGAGCGCGCGACGACCTCTCCATCGGAAGAATTTACTGTTTTTTTGGGTTACAATCCTAGAATTGGTCTGCACCAAGCACTCGATCCCTCCACTCATCTCTGTCATTCGCCAGTCCGCCATTCACTGTGACTGAACAAAATGGCCGACAAACACGCGGGACCAAACAAACTAACCATTAGGATCCCCCCTACACGCCAGGTGTGCCAACTTCAAAACAAAAAAAATTCCCCCGCCCTCAGGAGCCCTTGTAAACTTACTTTCTAGATGACCCTCGTATCTTACCAACAAGTGCTTTCTGGAAAAAGACGTTCCAGAAGATTGAAAATCTGCAACCGTAATACTTCTGCACAAAAAAGGCAATCAATAAGATCTTAAAAACTACCGTCCGATCAGCTTGTTACGTACTCTGTACAAAATATTTACCAAGATCTTAACTAACCGACTACTCGACAACTTTTAACAAGAATCAGTCACGAAAACAAGCTAGCTTCAGGAAGGGTTTCAGTATCATGGAACATATTCAAGTGCTGCGGGAAATTATAGAGCGATATGATATACACAGGACGTATGTTATTATATAAAGTTATGATTTCCCTTCTATACCTCAAGGTAAGCATCAGCACACTATTATGTATTTTAATTTTTACTACTTCTGATATAGCGCGGTCGTTTATTATTCTTTTTAGTTTGAGTTTTAATATTTTTTTCAAATTTTTTACATTTTGTTTTAAGTACATTTTCGTAGCTTAAAGCAATTGCCGTAAAACTGTCTTATTTATACGATTAAAGAAACTGAGTGATGAACAGCTGACTGAACTATTTCACTAATTGGAAGACTTTTTAAGGGCGCCGTCAAATGAAAAAGTTTTTAAAAGCCAATTCCTGAAATATCCAGTTTTTTTGTTTGTTTAAACAAATTAATCTTCTTTACCAAATTTTATACCGTATACATTTTGATGGATTAACCCTGAAGGAGTAATGCGATCGGTTTCGTTGTCGGTATCAAATATTGAATTTTTCATATAAAGGTAGAAATAATACAGCCTTCATTTGCAAGAATTGACTTTCTCAAATTTTGGCCATTATTTTACAAAATATGGTTTCATTTATAGGTGCGATGATTTAATTATCATTGACGTTTCGAAAACTTTGTAGTTTTCTTCTTAAAATTATTGGTTTTGTGGTTCAGGTATAAATGTTGTTTTTCTTTCATACAATATCACTCAACATATCCGAATCGGCTAATGCAGACGTATTGAAGAGCGTGATTGGGAGACATATTGTATTCAGACCTTTAAGTAAGACTTCGGCTTAGAATAGATATGAGTAGTTTGCGAACGACCGTGTCTTTAAGAAATGAAATATAAACTTATTGAACTAAAGTGTAACAAAATAACGACTCGGTGTCAGTCACAAGGATACAACTGAAGCATACTATATATGTATCTCTTAACCTAGGTATGTGTGCAGTATTATTAGTTGTAGTACTATGCGTATCCAGAATGTAAGTGTACTGAGGCTCTCACGACCGGGTGGATTTTATTTTCGACATGTTGGCTACACTTCCGTGTAGCCTGACCCTTCCTCTCCGCAACGACACCGGTTCGAGGTTAGTACGTTGAGAAGTGTCGACGTGACAACACATTTCGTGAAAAATGTCAATCCAATCTCCCGCCAAGTGCGAAATACGCGGCGTCATCCGTTATCTCGTTTGGAAGGGAAAACCTCCGGTTGAGGTTTATAATGAGGTGAAAACTGCATATGGTGATAAAGCTATGAATTGTACGAGTGTGTACAAGTGGTGTCGCGAGTTTAAAAACGGTCACGTCACACCTCTTCACCCTCCGCCAAAAAGTTCAAAACCACAATTTCAGCCAAGAAAATCATGGCATCCGTGTTTTGGGACTGTAAAGGCATAATTTTAATTGAATATATGCCTCAAGGGGAGACCATCAACTCTGCAAGATACTGTGAGACCCTAAAAAAATTGCGGAGGGCGATTCAGAACAAGAGGAGAGGCATGCTGACAAAGGGAGTCTGCCTGCTGCACGACAATGCCAGACCACACACGGCCAACGCCACGAAGGAACTGCTCGCCTCGTTTAAATGGGATGTCCTGGACCATCCCGCGCATTCTCCTGACCTAGCACCTTCAGATTACTATCTCTTTACCTCCTTAAAGCTGCACATAGGTGGAAAAAGGTTTTCAACCGACGAGGAGGTAAAGGAGGAGGTGGAGAAGTGGACGGAGGGGTTGGCGGGAAACTACTTCGAGGAAGGCATCAAAAAGTTGATACCCCACTTCACCACCTGCATTGAGAGGAATGGCGACTATGTCGAAAAATAGCTTACATATGTACTACGGTAACCACGTAATTTTTTTGTTTAAATAAAAAAAATTGTAACCTACAAAAATTCAGTACACTTACTTTCTGGATATGCCTCGTATAAAAGAACATTTTGTAATATGTTACATGGAATAGTCAATAGGGCATTAAAATATATACACTTAAAACGGACAGTATCAAAATCTGCCGAGACGATTATCCACAATAGTATTTTGGTGACAACTTTGATGTATGCCAGTTAAATGTGCACGTGTATAAACACTAAAACGATTCAAATAAATGCTGTGGAAATGCGTGTATTGAGAATAATATATAGAATAACAATGTGTGATAGAATACGAAATTAAGTGATAAAGGATGAAT
Organism: Odontocerum albicorne; assembly: GCA_949825065.1. Taxonomy (NCBI): domain Eukaryota; kingdom Metazoa; phylum Arthropoda; class Insecta; order Trichoptera; family Odontoceridae; genus Odontocerum; species Odontocerum albicorne. Next base: position 11,787,688 of record OX463862.1, read on the forward strand.
ATGCAATTAAGGCTAATGTGTTAAGTAAGATAAAAAAGAGTACGCTTAGATGGTTTGGGCATGTGGAACGAATGAATGAAAAATAGTAACAAAACATATATGGTATATAATGCAAATGTGAGTGGAAGGCGTCGTAGAGTTGGATCAAGTATATGATATTTCAAAAGAAGGAAATATAAAAAGTCTGAAAAATCGGAGGGGATGTATAAAGAATTTGGGAGAATATCACAACAATATTTAGAAATAGTTACTAGATTTGTGCTTTCCTTTACTAATATAAATAACTTAATAAATACAAAATATAGGAGGACAATACTTTGCCTCTGGAGTTTGCGAAATTCAGCATTAATACTATATGTGAAATGTTTCGATTCTGCAAAGCAACTCGCATCTCGTGCTACAAGTGAGCCCATGTGTTTGTTGAATTTTAAGATCTATCCATAACATTTTTGAAAAATTCAATTCTTCTTGTTCTATGTAAGTGTAGTTCCACTAATAACAAATATAAGTTCTTTACCAATATAAAATATGTGTTCCACAAATACGTAAGTCTACTTTGCTTAATGTTGTTATATTTTTTAATAACATATACGAGTACATACATACGAGTATATTGAATTGAAGTAAACATATTCATATCAAATAATTTTGAACAATGGCTGTGTAATAACTTTATCATTACTACAGTTTTTTTGTATCTAAATGTTTGTTTAAGATATAATTTTGTATTTTTATCAATAATTTAAAGTATTTATATTAACTTGTCATTTGTGCATTTGTTTGCAAAATACACTGTTGGATCGTTAATTAAATCAATAAAATTATGTGGCAACCATTTAATTTCAGTCCTTCCATTTTAATGACTGATCAATTATTATTTTAATATTTTACTGACTGATGCTTTATAGTTTGAATATTTTACTGACTGATCATTTATTATTTTAATATTTGTAAACGACATATTAGCTGTCACTGTCATGATAAGACTGATAGATATTTATTTACTCCAAACAGGTAAAAACTTGTCAAGTATGATGAGTTATTGGGATCACTAATGAATCATTACAGTTTGTCCCCAATAACAGAAATTATTTATGTATCAGCCCAATAGGTTAAGCATTTTATTAAGGCCGATGGTCGGGACTTTTGGGTGCCGCAAATCTCCGTCTCAATTTTCCTTCTTATTACAAAACGGGCAAATAAGCGCGTCTTTTCCCGTCGTAGCTCCTCCACATCGTATATATGATGTACGGTATCATTTCAGTGTGATGTTTCCATAACGCTTTAATATTTTTTTAATGTGATTTTTCCATAACGCTTTAATTTTTTAAAATGTTTAATAAGATGTTTCAATAACGCTTTTATTATTTTTTAATGTTTAATGCGTTGTTTCCATAACATTTTATTATTTTTCAGTGTGATGTTTCAAAAACGCTTTTATTATTTACTTAATGTTTAATGTGATGTTTCCATAACGTTTTAATTATTTTTTAATGTTTGTCTATATATTTTTTTCCTAATGACTGAGTAAACTTTTCAACACATTTTACTTCTTCCTGAAAAATCTGTATAATATTTTTGTATTCATCGGACTTTTTTCTAAAGCTTTGCTGACAAAAGTAAATGGAAAATTAATCGTTTTCCTCTACTTGCATTGATTGAGTGAGAAAATTTTCAGGTTTTCCTGGGTGAAAAACTTAATTGAAATTTTGATAAATGAGTTTTAGGAAGTGTTTCCCTTTAAAAAAAAAAACGTTGCTTACTCTCAATAAATGTAAACTATTATTATTCAAACAGTTAATCAAAATAAAACAGCTAAGGCTTAAATCATAAGATACCTGTTTTCTGAACCAGAGGATGTAGGTTTAATACATATTAGTATTATTTTTTTTACATACGTAAAAAATATATATAAGCACATTTTTTTCTTGCAAGAGTAGGTAGAGATATAGGCATCTCCACACACATTCTTTGCCTCTACAAACATACATCTTTTCATACAGCTCCTGCTATCTCTGACGTTTAATATTTTCTTCTTTCAAAATACAATTCCCCTGATCCAACCATACTTTCCTTGACCTTTCTCCACCACGTTTTCCACTAACATTTTGACTACCTATTTGTTTTGTTAGTTTTCCTTCCTCTTTCGTTTCACGTGGCTGAACCATCTAAGATTACTTACTCAACACATCAGCCTTAAGTTCATATTCAAGCCCTTATTACTTTCTTCCATTTTCTTCTTATAAGTTCATACACTTCTTCAGCATTTGTTTGACTACTTTCAATATTTTACAACGTCCACGTTGTACTACCATATACCAAAATTGGTACTAAAATACTATTGTGGACTTAGCAAACTTTGATATTACCCAGATCAAGTATATATGTTTTGAAACCCCATTGACTTTGTTTTCTATCTATAAACACCGTTCGATATCCCTCATTACTATCTGAGAAAAAATCCTATCTACTCGTAAACGACAGAAATCCTAAGCTTGGTCTAATCTTTTCTTGTTCGCCCATACATCGCATTAACTTTCCCTTTTCTTGTTCACCCATAGATCGCATTTACTTTCACTTTCTTGTTCACCCACACATCGAATTTACTTTCCCTTTTCTTGTTCACCCATACATCGCATTTACTTTCCATTTTCTTGTTCACCCATACATCACATTTACTTTCCATTTTCTTGTTCACACATACATGGCATTTACTTTCCATTTTCTTGTTCACCCATACATCGCATTTACTTTCCATTTTCTTGTTCACCCATACATCACATTTCCTTTCCATTTTCTTGTTCACCCATATATCACATTTCCTTTTCCTTTTTTTGTTCACCCAAACATCATAATTACTTTCCTTTTACTTTCTATCACCATGATTTCGAATTTCTTAACATTTATTCTCAGATCCTTCTTCTCGCACATCTTATACAATTTATTTCTCACTTGAGAAAATATAACTTAAATGATAGAATTCTTCGACTCATTCTTATTTTTACTTCTTCGCCCATATACTCGTACCTATTTTTTCCTTGAAAAAATGGCATTTCTCTGGTATTCAATTCAGGCCAATTCAACAATTTTTTTAGTAGTAAGAGATTGTGACACGGAAAAAACAAAACGCAAGGTTTCACCAGCATTATTTTATTTTTTATTTATTATTACACATGACAATAAATATACACAATTTGAGAAAAAACAACAGGTAATTTGATTTGGACATATAATTTTAATGGATCTGGGTTTGTTGCCTTTCATTTGTCATATCCCCAGTAAACTAGGCTTTTGCCTGTATCTCACTGAGGATATTTAGCATGAAAAAATAAATCGATACTTCTTTCCGATTTTTGATAACACAAAAAAACCCCGTTGCACGCTCTCATCAACCTGACAAACAGTGACACTCAACTACAACTGGAAACATCTTGCGAAACTCAACTCCTCACACATTATCACTCCAGAAAGACCAAAAATATTCATCCCACAATATACCGCAATATTATTATCGTTGTAACCTTTAAGTTTTCATTACAATTATAATATTAGCGTATCTATCGTCATTTTCATGAAAACTGTTTTAAAAATCATTATAATAATTATCATATTTATTTTCACTATCACAACCAACGTCTTCATTTTCACTATCACCTTGCTCATTTTCACTATCATTACTACAGTCTTTAACATAATTTTCATGACCAATTTATATTATTATTATCACAATTACCATACTTAACTTCATTATCACCACCAACGTCTTTATCATTTTTACCATAATCACCTTGTTCAGCATCATTATCGTTACTACCGTCTTTACCATAATTTTCATGATGGTTTTTATCATCATTATCACAATTACCATATTCATCCTCATTTTCCTAATCTACGTCTTCCTCACCATTATTGTAACCACCTTGTTCATTCTCATTATAATTCTTATCATCTTCATCATCATTTTCATGATAACCATATTCATCCTCATTTTCCCAATCCACGTCTTCCTCCCCATTATCGTTACCACCTTGTTCATTATCAATATCATTTCTGTCGTCTTAATCATCATTTTCATGGCCTCTGTTTTTTTTTCTTAATTATAACAATTACCATATTCATCTTCATTATCATAATCAACATACTCATTATCATTATCATATTCACATTCTTCATCAACGTTTTCATTAAACCATCGTTACTGTTTGTTTAATCTTAAAATTTAAAAGCTTATTTTTGAATTAGGCATCAAACTCCAATGGCTTAAAACCGTGAAATGAATAAAAACTTCCATGTTCCCTCAAGGGTTTGGAGTGTCGAACAATCCAAGCTGAACTTAGTATCTGCGTGAAAAAATCTATTTTCTTTCTCAGCATACACTGTCTCTCTGATCTGGTGACAGTAGAACCCTTTATATAGCATCGCATCGTACATCATTCTATACAATTGACTCTACTTTGGAGCGGTCTTCCTGGTTCAATCAGATGTGCATCATCTTTATTAATCTTTAAAAGTTAATTGAATAAACATGATTTATTTCAAAATGTTTCTTTTCCTAAGCTCCCATACAGTTTTGATGCCAACCCTTTTATTAATTAGATACATATTTAATTTTTGTTAGTTTTTTTTCAAATAATGTTTTCATGCACTTTGTTCAAGACACGGTGATGGATATCAAAAATAATAATGAAACTGACTGATTGAAATAAATTACTATAAAGCAATAAATCCGCCAGAGGTTTATGCAAGAATGTGTTAAAATAAATTTTTATCATTATAATTATATCCACAGTATTTATCGTTATTATCAGAAACTCCGTCTTTATTATGTTCGTATGAAAACCTATCCTCCTGCAAAGAATGGTCTCACCTGAGAAGACTGATGAGATGTACGGGGATGTAACAGACGGCAAACATGACCACAACAGCTACCAACATCTTTGCAGCCTTCCTTCTAGTCCTGACCTGCGCCTCTGTGCTGGCGTTAGCGTTGACGGACATGGTGTTGGAACGCCTGTTGTTAGAAGCCCCTGAAATAAATTATTAATTATAATATTTATCTGACTGTTATACAGAGTAAATTATATGACGAAAGGCGGTATACCCCTAGTGATTCATTTTTAAACCAACTTTTTTACGGATCTCTGTCAATTTCTGTAAGAATATAACGATATCGTCTGCCAATCTCAAATGGCTTAGTTATTATCTATCAATCATCAGGTCTTTATTATCCAAATCCAGTTTCTAAAGACATATTAAAGTGTAGTTGTGAATAATTTTGGGGAAATAGTATCTCCTTGACAAACTCCCTTACCAATTCGAAAGGTTACGGAGGATTAGTGGATATGTGTTTTTGCTATTGCATCCTTATAGATGTTATTGAACAACTGAATGTATGTTCTATCAATGCCTTGTGTTTTTAGAGTTTCTTGTATGGCAACTTTCTTGACTGAGTCAAATGCTTTTTCGTAGTCCACAAACGCTAGGTATAGAGGAAGTTCGTATTCCTCACATCGCTCTATTATTTCCCGCAGTACATGAGTAAGATCCATGTTACTGAAACCCTTCCTGAATCCAGCGTGATCTCATGATTGGTTTGTGTCAAAAGTACTCGGGAGTCAGTTAGTTAAGATCTTAGTAAAACATTTGTATAGGATAGCTAACAAACTGATTGGACGGTAATTCTTAAGATCCTCTTGATCGCCATTCTTATGGAGAAGTATTACGGTTGCAGATTTCCAATATTCTGGAATGTTTTTTTCTAGAAGGCACTTGTTGAAAAGTGTTGATTAGACGGTATCCACTTCTCGAACTGTTTGTTTAAGGACATCAATGGACAAACCGTTAGTACCAGTAGCCTTTCCGGATTTCATTCCGTTGATTGCGTACCTGATTTCTCCTGGTAAGATCATCGAGATATTTTCATCTTCTGTTATTTCCAGATTTAAGTTTGTATCAGGCGCAGTTACCGTATCTGTATCGGCATTAAGTTCCTTATAAAAAAATTCCGGTCTTTTCAGGATAAGGTCTCGTTGTTTAGTAACAGTATTACCAGAAAGTTTCAGTGCAATGGTGTAGCGTTTTCTAAAGAAATGGGTTGCTTTAGCTTTTTGAGACTTCTTTTATTCTTAATCGTCCTTTGAACCATTTTTGTGTTATATTGGCGGATATCTTGGCTAATATTTTGCGTAGCATTTTATGAATCTCTGAAAAAGACGGTGATGTAGAAGCGAGTTGTATAGATATAATTTTTCTTCATTGTTTAATAAGATCCAATGTTTCTTGCGATAATTTTGATTCTTTTTGAAAATATGTGCCACCGTAGTTTGTTGCACTTTGTACTATCTGTTCCGCTATTGATTCTTTTGTAATTGGAAGTTCTGGTTCGCTGAGGATTTTATATATATATATATATATATATATATATATATATATATATATATATATATATATATATATATATATATATATATATATATATATATATATATATATATATATATATATCCATAATAGGTTAAAACTATTTCTTGGTGAATGCGAGACTAAGATGATTTGATTTCGATATGTTCTTTAAGATAAGATAAATAAGTTTCCAACATAAAACGTAATCGAAATAACGATATTACATATAAATACAAGTATTATATTATATTTGTGTTTGTTCTGCCCTCTACATTTATTCAATTTGTAAGACAAGCAGAATCTTTTATTGCGTCCATAATTTTCATGTCGACGAAGAAAATTTTACTGTTTGCTCTGCCAATATTTTCTAAGTAAACTTTTACTTAAATAACTTTTCCTATGATATGAATTCGTAAGAAAACATTCCAAGTCAATTCGATACGATTTATTCCAAGAAATTCAAAATCTTTTAATTTATTTTGATCTCGTTTCCATTACATGCAGTTTTCTAACGGTTATGTCAAATGAATTTTTTTATCAACGTTCAATGTATTTTTATTAATGTTCAAGTGATAAGGAATTAATGTGAATTTAAGACTGTGTATTAAGCAAGTTCAAGAAAAACTCTGAGATGATTTGGCATGTAACATAAATGTAAGGAATAAAGAAAGACTAACAAAAAAATATTCAGTGCAAATGAAAGTAAAGTATGGTTGGATCAAGTGAATAATATTTTGAATGAAAGAAATATCAAAGTCAGAGAAATCGTAAGAGTTATATGAAAATGTAGAAGAGGCTAAAGATATGTGTTGCAATATGAAAATCTACCAATCTGCTCTCTGATACCCTAAATGGAGCAATGGCTTGATGTGCGTATACATTTATTAACTAATTCATATTAAAATCGAGCTTCAAGTATTTTTATGTTATATTCTGATAATCAAATAGATTTTTCGTCTCTAATTTTTTTAGTTTTCACCCTTCTTCATATTTTGCCTAAGATTTTGAAGCCAGTGTAGCGACCGTGCGTGCGGTCACTGAACCCACTAAGGCGACCCTTGTCCGCGCGGTCATTGAACTCGCAAGTGGCGAGTGCGAGATGGCGCCGGGCGAAGGTCGCCCGAACGGTCATTGAACTCACTGGTAGCGAAGAGCGAGACACCGATATATCTCTTGCCTCTCCTGCAGACCGTAGTATGAAATGTATATAGAACGTGCAACAATAAACATGTGTCCAGCGGAAGCGAGACAGCGACATGTTCTGCGCCGTTCTATACATTATAAATACAGACGCTTACAATAAACTTTCTCTTTGCTTATTCCGATCTCGATAACTTTTATTCAAATAACCCTCATCCTTCTATTCGAAACACAAGTCCCTAGCCAGCTACAGGCTACTGTATAATTTGCTCCTACATTTTTTGCTCCAAAAATTAACTGTCAAATAATTTTATAACACAGCTTGTCTTTCCTTATTCTACATTAAATTTGTTTAGCCTTCTTTTTCCAATTAATTGATAATATTAAATAACAGTATTTTATACATTTTCGTTTCATTTAATATTATTTGTTCTGACTTTTTGTAATGTTTTTTTCTTCTGTTTGTGTTGTCATCTTATTCAAGACATAAGTAATATTATATAATGAAAGTAACATTGAATGTTAAATAGCAAATAAGGTATATACATAACGTTTGTCCGGAAGTGACTCAATGAGAATACAAATTATCTGAGTGTTAATCGTTACCTTTGTTGTAATAGTTCCATAGATCCGGAACGCTTTGAAATTCGAATACAATGAAAAAATGTGAAATCTCAAAATAAATGTCCCCCAAATAACACAGAAGTGTAGATAATAATTTGGATTATTCTGATTTTTGTAAGAGAAATCGAAGATGTATGCAAAAGTGCATGGATGAGGAAGATACGAAATATGTATTTAGATACAGAAAAGTCTGATGCAGTATCCTCTCTCTCTTACCCTAACTAATAGTTAGTTTTATATAATTTGCCATAACAAATGACGCATTATTTTTCCAATTTTAATAAAATGAGGCGTTCGGTGTAATAATTCAATTGGAAAATAGAAATCATATTTTTTTATCTACGTCCAGATTTAATGTTGAATAACAGTTATCGCGAGTGAAGATTTTATTCTTTAAACATTCAGCTGTCTGTTGATGTGTCGGTGCGGTATATATTTATACATCAACGGTACAGTGTACTCTACAATAATATTTTTTTAAACATATAGAAGAAGGGAGGGTTAATTTATTCAATTATTTATTGAATACTTCATTGTAATAACAATCTGGCGGGCTAATTGCAAGGCGACAATCTCCTCCAACGAACCAGATAAAATTGAAAGGAAGTTAAATGTTCGCAAAAAACATTTGAATGATTCAAATGAATGATTATTCATCTTTATGAAATTTGTGAATACATACATAAAAAAAACCAAAGTGAGATATTACCAATCAAAGGAAAATGAAAGGATGGTGGAGACGAAAGAAAAATCAGGAATGAAGCATGCCTAGAATGGAGCGAGTCTATCATTGATTTGTAACTGATTCCGGAGTCTCACTCGAAAGTAAATGATGGCGTAAAAAAAGAAGACCGGCGAACTGGGAAAGCCAATAAACAATCTCTGTTTGAGCGTAGCGCAAGTCCATGATCGGAAAGACGCTAAAAATTTTCGACGAGATAAGAAGGGTCGGTGGGGCAGTCAAGCATATTGTGCAATAGGGTTAGTAAGGGAATTTGTTTCATTCATTCCAAGAGATAAATATTCTTAAATACAAAAAAAAACGAACAATCACAATAAAATAATTTAAACAACACATAAGTATCCAATAGAAATGTCAAAATTCTCACAAAAAAACAATATCAAAAGTAATTACTAAAAAATGACACCGCCTTAAGGCGGTTATTTTTTTCAGTACTACACCGGGTGTCACTTTTACCATTCATGCGCAAAAGAAATGTATGGATCCATACAAAAGAAATTATAATTTTTGGTTATATTATTTATACTCGTAGATAAGGCGTTAATACTGAAGGTTTAGACATTGTATTTTATTTAGTAAAACATTCCTTATTCCACTTAATATAACGGTATAGCCCTACCGGTTTCAAAATTTTCCCCTCATCAGCAGGGGAGTACAAGCAAGATTAAATTATATTTGAAATGGTACCGATATAGTCACGCATCTAACGGTAAAACGACCTGGTTAGGGATTGTGGGTGGAGGGTGGCAGGAGAAAACACCAGCGAGCAGCGGTGTTCATATATACCAGATGTTCATCCCAATGTACTGACTTGGATATTTATAGGGCCTCTTATCTGTCCAATTTATTTTTGTCTGAAATATCCAAGTCAGTGCATTAGGATGAACATCTTGTAAATACGTACATACCCAAGATCTCATAGATGCTTGCTGAAGTTATCTCCTGCCTTCTTCTACCCACATTCTGAAACCTGATTTTTTTTCGTTAGATGCATGTGTATTTCGGTACCAATTTGAAATTAATTATGTCTGGTTTGTGCTCCCTGATGATGAAATGAAAGTGTTGAAACCGGTAGAGTTATATTAAGTGGAATAAATAGTGTTTGACTAAAAAAAATACAAATACTCTTACAAGAATAATAAGCTTTTAAGATGAATAAATACATTATTTATAAGTGACTGTTTAGCCTATAATATAATGATTACCTCCGTGACCTAGTTGCTAAGATGCCTGTCTCCCAGCCCGGAGGTTGCGGGTTCAATCTCGCTAGAATACAGATTTATATAAAAATAATTCCAGTCTGGTTTTCACTTAAAGCCTCTTTATTATCTTTCTGGTTGGTTGGAAGAGATTGTCACATGATAATAAGTTCGCTAGGTTGTACTGTATGCAACGAGAATGTAAAACAATGTAATACATATTTTCATGACGTTGAAACATATTTTATATTACTAACGACTTACTTAATTAATTTTTCTTTTATATGTTTAACTTAGTGTCCAAATATTTATCATTTAACCTTCCAATATTATAATGAAAACAAACTGAAAGAAAAAAACATAAAAAAAGACAAAGCAGTAAAAATTTGAAAAATAAGCGTTTACAAACTGGTTGATATTTGTTTTCAAGGACTTCACGTCTGCATACCATACGACCTTTGTGACCGAAGTGAATAAATATTTATGTAAAGCAAAAGACGTCTGAAAATAATTTCTTTCAGCATTTTCAGCCTGAAATTTCACGATATTTCGTTTTATTATGTCAACCCATCACGTAGAAAGCCCGGTAAACGGCAATACTCTCAACAATGACAAAGGAAACTGAACAAAAAATGGGAAACGAAAATATTGACTTGATTTATTTAATTCACTTTGCTAAGGAATCTTTCGCGTGATTTCTTTCGCTTTAATTTTTTTTTAAATTCTTTCTTTTCATATTTTTTTCTGATATTTGAATAGAAGAATACATTATTTCAAATTAAATATTGCGCCATTTTTCTATCGAGGTAGACAGAGAGAACAAAGATTTAGAATTTGAGGGAATAAACACGTCTGTCGTGTTTATTCCCTCAAATTAGTCGTGTATATTCCCTCAGTTAACACCTGCACATTCTTACTCCTTGTCACGCTGATCTAACTGTTTTCATTTATTTCATTTGAAATGTCATCACGCAATCAAATAGCAATTTTATGGCCTTCCTTTATTTACCATGCCTTCTACTCTCTATATTTTTTTCTGTCATAATTAAGTCATGTCCAAAACATCTTATCATCGTTTTATATAAAATATTGTTTGGAAATAAGTTTCGTATTTCTCAGATATAACACTGGAAACTCGTTATACTACGAAACCAACTATTACTGTTTCAAATAATCACATAAAAAATATATCTCTACGAAGACCACTGTTTTACGAGGCATATCCAGAAAGTAAGTGTACAGAATTTTGGAGGTTACATTTTTTTTTATTTAAACAAAAAAATTACGTGGTTACCGTAGTACATATGTAAGCTATTTTTCGACATAGTCGCCATTCCTCTCAATGCAGGTGGTGAAGCGGGGTATCAACTTTTTGATGCCTTCCTCGGAGTAGTTTCCCGCCAACCCCTCCGTCCACTTCTCCACCTCCTCCTTTACCTCCTCGTCGGTTGAAAACCTTTTTCCACCCATGTGCAGCTTCAGGGAGGTAAAGAGATAGTAATCTGAAGGTGCTAGGTCAGGGGAATGCGCGGGATGGTTCAGGACATCCCATTTAAACGAGGCGAGCAGTTCCTTCGTGGCGTTGACCGTGTGTGGTCTGGCATTGTCGTGCAGCAGGCAGACTCCCTTTGTCAGCATGCCTCTCCTCTTGTTCTAAATCGCCCTCCGCAATTTTTTTAGGGTCTCACAGTATCTTGTAGAGTTGATGGTCTCCCCTTGAGGCATATATTCAATTAAAATTATGCCTTAAAATTAAACCTCAACCGGAAGTTTTCCCTTCCAAACGAGATAACGGATGACGCCGCGTATTTCGCACTTGGCGGGAGATTGGATTTACATTTTTCACGAAACGTGTTGTCGCGTCAACACTTCTCAACGTACTGACCTCAAACCGGTCTCGTTGCAGAGGGGAAGGGTCAGGCTAGACGGAAGTGTAGCCAACATGTCGAAAATAAAATCCATCCGGTCGTGAGAGCCTCAGTACACTTACTTTCTGGATACGCATAGTACATTGTTAGGACCAAAATTCCGTTACGTACTTCATTCAGAACGTGTTGAATGTATATTATCATGAAATTTAACAGTTTAGCGCATTTCGGCCATTGGTTACCCACATTCTTGGAGTGTTTTGTTGGCGTCACTTTGAATATGAAACCAAATAAGTTGTCCCTTTTGGTACTTGATATTATTTTATTTATTAATTATTTAACACAATTATTGCTTTATAATCTGGCGGGCTTATTGCCAGGGGGCAATCTCTTTCAACCAATTAGATGGAAGTAAATGAAGCAAGTTACATGGCTGCATAAATCATTAAAATGACTATCCATTCCTACGAACTATATAAACACATCCGTGAGCATATGCCCACAAAGACGGATAATCACCAGAATATTCCTTTTCATATAAAACGAGATATCATCAATCAAAGAAAAAGGAAGCTATGGTGGAGAGGAAAGGAAAAGAAAAAATCAGGAACTAAATACGTTATTTTACTGACTAGAAATTAAGAGTTTTTTCAGTCGCTTCTTAAAGCATGCCAAGAATGAAGCGAGTCTTATATAGGTTTGTAGCTGATTCTAGAGTCTCACTGTATGGCCAGTTAAGGACGAAATAAAAATTTTACTACCGCAAAGGAAAAAAATATGACACAAGTCAAAAATATACATGCACAGTAAGTGTAGCGACGATATAGTGAGCAATCGTGTATGTCAAATGTTGTTTGAAAAATTTCATAATGGAAATACGATACTCGAAGTTGGTATCCGCTTTGAAAGGCCGACTAGTACTGACGACGGCTAAATCAAGGCATTGATCGAGAATAAATAACGTTATAAAATACGAGACATTTTCTAATTGGTTTAGTCAAACACTGTTTATTCCACTTTATATAACGTTATGACCCTACCGGTTTCAAGAATATGACCTCAACATCAGGGAAACACAAATAAGATTTCCACAAGTCTTGTTTGTGCTCCCTGATGATGAGATAAAAACCTTGTAACCAGTTGGGTTATACCGTTATATAAAGTGGAATAAACAAAGTTGGACTAAAATAACCACAATGTCTTTAAACCTCTAGTATAATTGTCTTAACTATAAATAATAAACGACAAAATGTCACGCATTTTCACTAAAGGCTAAGAGGATAAAGGACTAAATTTTCCTTTCACGATGCACAATTTTCTGAAACAGTTGTTATTTTTCAGAACATGTTAATAGAACCCTATCAGTAATAGGCAGACAGACATCCACATTCAAACACGTTCTCATGCAATTTCTGCGAACGCAATAAAAATGGTATATGACACGTGCGGCTACAACTCAATTATTCTGGTATATTTATTGTGTTTTTATGTTAATTTCGTGAACGCAAGCTGGTTCTCTTAGAACAGGCATTTAATTTTGTTAGGTAGTTGGTGAAGGCTAGGTTCTTCTAAGGAATCATGCAAAAATTCAAATAAATAAAATGGAAATAAATAAAGGTTTGTAGCATATTAAGTTTTCTTCATACATTTGGTACGAAAATTTCACCTGTGTTCATGTGTGAATTTCGTGGGTACAAGTAAGCTGTCTCAGAACAGGCAATAAACATTGTGAAGTAGTTGATATACTTCGATATATTGTAAGGAATTAATATAAGTAAACCAGGCCTGGGCAAATTACGACTCGTGGGTCGCATGCGGTCCGTCGTCCATTCCCAAACAGCCCGTAAGTCACAGATTTAAAAAATAAACACCTATTCAGATCATACTATAGCCTAACAACCCTTTGAAGATGATGAGGGGACTTTGATCGAAAGAGCAGGAGAACGGTTATTTTCAGGATCAAGTAAATTCCTCTTCAAAACCGACCCATGATTACATTGAGTACCCGAAATTGTTATAATATTCAGGTCCCAAAGGAAGAATCCTATAAAACACATAAATGTATAAAATCTCGTTTTCATAGATTTATTAGGTGCATTTGTATAGCTGTCTGTTTTAGAAAATCCAATTACACGGTAGTGTGAAAAAATCAAATTACACGGTAGTGTGAAAAAACCAAATTACACGGTAGTGTGAAAAAACAAATTACATGGTAGTGTGAAAAAAACCAAATTACACGGTATTGTGAAAAAATCCTATATTGCATATAAAATAATTGAGTAAAGTACTGAGACTCGTTATTTTCGAGATTCCCGTGTGACCCGCCAGCTGAGAAGTAGGCCGGGCCTGTTGTAAAAATGTAACCCACCAGCTGAGAAGTAGGCCGGACCTGTTGTAAAAATGTAACCCACCAGCTGAGAAGTAGGCCGGACCTGTTGTAAAAATGTAACCCGCCAGCTGAGAAGTAGGCCCGCACTGTTGTAAAAATGTCGATAAATAAACCTTTACCCCATTTTATGTTTATATGGACAGACATTAAAAGAGCATCAGATTTTTCTATCGTGATACATTTTTCTCCTTTTATATACTCGTATACCTTTTTATGCAGCCCCTCCGATTCCTCATACTTTTTATATTCATTGTAATTTGTTTTATCCAACACTGTTTATTACACTTTTTGGTAACGGTATAACCCTACCGGTTTCAAGGCTTTCACCTCATCATCAGGGAGCACAAACAAGAATGAATTATGTTCGAACTGGTACCGAGATGCACGCTTCTAACGGTGTTTGATAAAACGAATCACAATATCTTTAAACATCCACAATTTTAATGCCTTAACTATTAATTATATATTTTTATATTTACTTCTTTTTAAATATCATACACTTGATCCCAACCATACTTTTCTTGTCCTTCCTCTACTACAACCTCCACTGACATTTGCAATATATATTTGATTTATTAGTCTATTTTTATTTATTTGTTCTCCGTACCCAAACTGTCTCAGAGTGCCCTATTTATCTGACTAAATACATCAGCTTTAAGTTTACATTAATCCCAAATCTCTTCATTCCGTGAACTTAAATACATTGTCAACCATAAAGTCTTCTCAGTACACGCGATACATATGCTATTTTTCATGATCGAATACGATTGTCAGCCGTCCGATGGATTGAAGATGCCTATGCGCTTTAGAAAGTACACGTATTCACGGATCAAATTCATGTTCCGAAAGCGAGGTTATAATCTGTTGCCTTTCGTTTGTTTTATGTATCGCTTCTTTGTGTTGTTTAGTACTAATTTCAGAATTCATCATAAGCAGCATAAATTTAAATTGTAGCACAATGTAATTACAGCTGCAGTATAATTTAAATTGTAAGATGGCCTAAGAGTAAAACAAACCCGGAAGTGAGTCCACCAGGAATCGAATTGAGAGAGCTCATTTGCTTAGTGTTAATGCTAACTGTTCAACTACAATAGCTGACAGGTACGCAAGTAAGTGCACGTGTTTCTTGAGATTAAATTATTTTGAATAACTAAAAATCAATATCAATTTGTACGAACCTCTTTTCAAAATAAAATAACACTGGTTGAATAAAATTTGAATCCACGATAGTTTAATTCTTCCACAAGATGAAATCACCTGATGTAATTGCGACAAAATTTTCTGATCGTAAGCCGAGGATTAATAAAAAAGATCTCTTTGTCAAATCAATTTATCCTTTGATAAATTTTTTTATTAAATTTAAGGAAAGTCGATTTGAGAAACACAATTTTGTATGTGGTACAGTTGTCACCCATTATTCGCAGAGTATACCAGAAACCGCTGACAGTGTTGAACGCTATATAAATTATATGTTTTCCGCTGCTAACAAAGTAATGACAAACTTTAATTTATGAATAAGGCACAGATCAGTTCAATCCAACTATCACTCACGCTTTTTATGAGATATAAAATAAGTCTCCATGCAGTAGAATATTGAATTCTTCTTTATTTTTTGTATGATCGAGACGTTAGGTAGTCACGAAGAAGGAACTGCTCAAATGGACTCCTGAGGGTGAAAAGAATAGTAGCGACGACGTCATGGGAGAAGGTAAAGTATTCGCAGTGCACTAATAAAATGTATAAAGCAAGTAACCAATATTTTTATGGAATGTTTCGAATTCAGTAAAACTATCCTTTGAGGCCAGCAGATCGGAATAGCCAATATCCATTCAGCCTTACATCGGTTCACATTCAGAATTATTGAGATGATTATCATCGTAGTACCGCAAAATATGATCAGCAAGATGGTCGTAAAAAATTACAACAGTGCGAAAGGAGGATATTGAAGCTAAAGAGGTTGCCATTCAAGTATTCATCCCTTAAAAAATGATCTAATCATTATCTAAAGATTTGTGTGGGCTCGTGAGTGTGGGCTTCTTCTTGTTGTTTTAATTTTGGTTGTTTTGTATTTGTGTTTCTGTCTATTTTTTGTTTTAATTTTAATTTTTATTCTTATGATTGTGTGCGGTATATTGTGGGATGAATATTTTTGGTCTTTCTGGAGTGATGATGTGTGAGGAGTTGAATTTCGCAAGATGTTTCCAGTTGTAATTGAGTGTCACTGTTTGTCAGGTTGATGAGAGCGTGCAACGGGGTTTTTTTGTGTAATCAAAAATCGGAAAGAAGTATCGATTTATTTTTTTATGCTAAATATCCTTAGTGAGATACAGGCAAAATCCAAGTTTACTGGAGATACGACAAATGAAAGGCAACAAACCCAGATACATAAAAATTGTATGTACAAATCAAATTCCCTGTTGTTTTTTCGCCAATTGTGTATATTTCTTGTCATGTGTAATAATAAATGAAATAAATATAGTTTAGGCACACTCACGGGGTGCTGAGCCATGCCATTATGCAAGAAAAAAAAATGTTTCTAATTTATTCAAGAACCTTTATTGACGCAAGTCAATTTGCCAAGACCAAATAAATTTTGCTTATATTTTATTTGTAGTGCATTAACATTGTGGAGGTTTAAAGACATGGTAATTTATTTTATCAAACACTGCTTATTTCATATTTTGTAACGGTTTAACCCTACCGGTTTCAAGGTTTTCACCTTATCATCAGGAGAGCAAAAACCAGACTGAACTTTTTATTATAACTACTGTTTTTTTCATCTTCATGTAAGTTTAAGATAAAGTTTTGTATTTTTTGTCTATAGTTTTATGTACTTGTATAACTTATTTGTTAATTTTTATATAAAAGACACTGTTGTGTCGTAAACTAAATACTCGTAAATAAATAGATCTAGGTTTGTTGCCATTAGTTTGTTGTATTTGTTCCCCAACGGGAATCGAAACCATCAATCCTGGGTTGAAAGACAAGCGTCCTACCAACTGCGCTATAGAAGCCATTGATTTAAATAATATCTGAATAAGATCGATAAAACAGGAATATCACTCTAAAGTTACATTATCTTCTTGATAGAATAGACAAATTATGCAGATGGCAGTTAAATAGTTCGATCAGGCAGCAGGAATTAGTGTAATTTGGCACAAATTTGATTTCCTGAAACGGTAAGGTACACATTAAGAAACTAATTTTCTACACTGTTCAATATAAGCTCTCAAAATGGCTTAGACTAAAACTAAAGTTATTTCTTCATTTCTATTACAGCATATCTGGCATATCAAATAAAATAAGATAGATTTCCATAATTATTAAAGTCCGCTCATAAAATAGACCATAAAAGCACATTTGATAAGCATACATCAAAGGTACCCATTTTGATGTGTGCCTGTCAAATGTGGACGTGAAAAAATACTGAAAGGAACCAAATAAATGCTGTAGAAATGTACTGAGAATAATAAATGGGGTGGTTTTTTTTATGACAGAATATGAAATGAAATGATTAAGGGATTGTATATGAACTTAAGGCTGATGTGTTAAGTAAGTTGAAAAAGGGCACTTTAAGGTGGTTTGGGAATTTTAAATGAATGACTGAAGAAATACTAACAAAACAAATGTATGGCGTGAGTGGAAGGTGTGGTAAAGGAAGACCACGGAGAGCATGGTTGGAGCAAGAGGATAATATTTTGAAATAAGGAACATTAAGAGTCAGAGAAAAGTGATATTAGAAAGTATATAGATGTAAAACAGGCGAAGGATATGTGATGAGATAGAAAAGTCTGGCGTTATGTTCTCTCTGCTTACTTCGACATACAAATTGTGTGATGATTTATATGTATGTATTCAAACATGGTAATGAGCAAGTCAATGGTTCCTTTTAATAGTACGAGTATGTTGACATCGAATGGTCGCTCAATGTGCGATATTGAAAGGAGCGTAGCAACAGACAATAGAGTGAATGGTGAGTTAAACAATTTGTTTACTGGCCACATAATTTCAAAATACTTAAAGATAGCTGTTCATCCTTATAACACCATGTTTTAAGCTTGTGCTTGTTCATCCCTATAACACCATGTCTTAAGCCTGTGCTTATAACGGAAGGGTAGATCGGATTTACTCTCGTAATCCCCCAGGGCAGCGACTAAGAGATTGCTGTGATTTTGTTGACTTTTATAGAACTTCACGGTTCAAGCGAGGATGTGGTGTTGTAGGGGTTTTTTTCGCTGTTCGGCGAGAAATCAGGTAAGGTTTGTTCTGGGATGGGTGTTAAAAGATATCTTGAATGCCTTGTTCTGCACTCGCTGAAGTTTTAGGTGATCCGCTTTGGTGCCTTAAAGACCATACATTGATTTTTTATATTTTGTTTATCGCTGTTAAGATAATTTATTACCCACTTTTACCTTAAATATCACAATGGTTTTTTTTAAATACATTTGTATAATTAGAATCACAATGTCGTTTTAGACGTTATAACGTCCCATTTTTTTTTAACACACAGTATATAAAGGTTCCAAACTTAACATTTTTGACGTATTCATCCCTTCAAACCACTAATAAGCATTTTTAGACACACGCACGTCACTTTGGATACTTTTGTGTCTTAAATACCATAAATTGTATTTTAGAGTTTTAAATAGCATGAAGACACTTTAATGTATTTTATAGAGATGTCGCTTAATAAGTATTAAAGTAAACTTAACTTACAATTAGGCGGGCTCTGGGAATAATTCTGTGATTCACAGTGTCCTGGTATATTGTTGGACTTCCAGAGAACCCTGATGATCTGGCAGTAAGCTATGGTCATCAGTAGAAGAGGCAGTCTGGAAAATAAGATTAATATGTTTATGTTTTCGGAAAACACATTGAGTCTCATTGGATGGTCTCTCCTAACTTGATTTCACTTGTAATTTTTAAAACTTATATTGGGTGACTAAAACTGCATGTGTCACATTGCAACAGAACGGTGTAAACAAAAGGTTTTAAATAACATAACAAACATTGAAAAAATATAAAACATCTAAGCAATGCATAGTTACGAAAGATTTTCATTTAAATAATTTGTTTCATAATTTATTGAGCAACTTATAACTAAAGCGGAATGGAGGACGAAATATTTCAGTACTTCACGCAATTTGACCTTCTGTTTTTTTTATGTGGTATCACGATTAGTTTTTGTATAATGTGTTTGATGTTGATTGAATTTCCTGGCAATATTAGAAAAAATTGAAAAACACCGAAATAAATAAATTTTTCTTCGTAGCACATCAAATATTGCACAACCAATTGGAACTATGTCTTATGAACTTTCATTAGGAATTTTATGAATTATGTCTTATGAACACTCCTCTATGGACTTTGTTCTATAAATAATAACTTTGGGAATTGAAACCAAAACCTCCGTATAGAAATAAAACTTTTATATGGGATATGCCCTGTTTAAATTTGATGAAAATTTGCGACCAAGACCATCACATTTTATATAGCTTGAGTAAATATTTCTAGAGTTTTAGCGTTAACGCTGAAGAAGTTCATGTTTATTCAAATGTAGTGATAATTTGAAACACTTTTTAAATCCGCTTGAAAAAATATATTAAACCCAACTAATTTCAAGTCATATGCGACTCATCTGCAGAGGTATTCGGAACTAACTAAACATTATATGGTTTGAAACTAGTTGGGTTTAATATATATTTTCAAGTGAATTGAACATTGTTTCAATTTTTAATTATTTTTTAATATTATAAGATAATTGTGAAAACATTTCATCTCCTTGCGCGGCTTAATTTTAGTCTGAATTTAACCATCAAATAACCATTTAACTGATTTGATATTTTACACGTACAGAATAGATCGACGTTGTTTTAATATTTCAGAGACGCAAAAAAAACTTTTGGGAGTTGAGTCTTTTTTACATATAGACATCAAGATGAAACTAATTGTATTCTTTCAAACAATCAATTGAATTGAATCAGAAACATCAAACAAATTTAATTTAACGCGATCCTTGACATTTGAGATTTATTAGAATCCCGTTTTAAACAATAAATTATATTTTATCCTCATTGCAAATCAAAAGTTAATTTGAAATTACGCTGAAAAACATTTTTCAAATAAACACGAATATACAGATCAATGAGATCGCTCCGATAAATATTTTTTAAATATTTGTGTGAAATTTTGATTATGACGTGTTCTCTGAAAGATATACGAGTATTTTGCGCATTCAGAACAACTGAGTCTGTGAACCGATTATGTGAGTATGAACCACTTAACAGAACTGATTGATAACATTGTTTTTTTTTACGGCGGCTGGCCCATCATTATCAGGCAATGTCTCTATTGGGGTAGGCAGAAAATACAATTATCAACTTCAATCTACCCTAACACACGTTCTTTCACTTCTACCACGTCCATATTTATCGACACACATACTCTCCTATTTCCGAATGTTTAAAGAACACTATCTGGAAAAACAAGTACATGAACATCCAAAGTTAGGTGAGGATATACAAGACCTGTGTCCGTCCCATAATAATATACAGCATAGAGTCCACAACCGACACTGTAAGAACCAAAAAACTCCTTCGAACCAGCGAAATGAAGGTACTCAGGAGTATCGCTGGCAAAACCCTTCGTGATAGAGTACGAAACACAGAAATCCGAAGGATGTGCGAAGTTGAAGATATTGTCAGATGGAGACGACAGAGAAGAAGGTTCTGGAACGAACATGTATCCAGAATGGTGGACCAAGAGCTGTAATAATGTCCAGGGACAGCATTCCAAAGCAAGCAGACCTCCAGGACGACCTCTCAAAAGATGGAAAGACGGCTGGCAGTCGGCGTCACAAGAGGGAAACGATGATGCAGGACCATAACAGGCCTAAAAGAAGAGGAAAAAGAAGAAGAACATACTCTCATATTATCATATAAAAGTTTTTCACATTTGCCTCTTACAGAATTCGATTGATTTGGTCTTATCCCTTTTGCAAGGCGTGAGCCAGACAACTTGAAGAAATATACGGTCATAGGAAGTGTGTCTAGAAAAAGAGGCATAGGTGCTCAAAGTATCAGCATAATTGAGTTATGAAGTGAAGGAATTAACTAAGGGAAGGCATATACACTGTTATGCAAACAGCAAGTGACCGAGAGAAGTGAAGATATCGTCGTAACCTGTACCAACATCTCATGGATCAAACATTATGGACAACAGAATATTTTGACTTGGCCTATATAATTTTTTTTTGAATAAATAAAAAATAAAAACGTTAACATCAAAAAGGTTAAATGAAAAGAGGGAAATTTCAAAAAGCACCATCAAAATTTAATTTCTGAACAATGTGTAAATGAACTAAACTGGAGTTTATGTAATCACTTAAAATACAAAATGTCTGAAATATTAATTTTGAACATTGTTTGTTAAATGAGAAAATTAAGAGCGTTTTAATGTCTTAACAAATAGCTTATTTCAAAATGTTTCTTAGGAACTTGGTAAGGAATGCTCTCGATCCGTTTGGAGAAAATTGACTTAATTTAAAGAAAATTGAGTGTTGCTTTTAAATTTGTATGAAAATTGCCAGCATTATTGTATTAAAGTTGATTGAATTTTCCGAATTTTAAAATAAGCGAAATAACATTTATACTAGAATTTGAATTTATGTACAGTTATTCCTGATTCAATTTTTACTAACATATCCGTACCTTATAAGCCAATTCTAAAGTCAGTTCTGATTTCTATATCATAAATTATATTAAAATAATAGTTATAAAAGGTTAATTTATATAGCGCCCTTTAGTAGGTAAACATAATCCTGAAGGGTGATCTTACTTGATAAAGAACAAGACAAAGAAACGAAAGTGAAGATATCTTAAAGATGCATTATTGTATGGTTTAAAAAAATTATTGATTTATAGTATTTGTAGATAATACATCCATCAATAATTCCCTGGACTAACTACTAAAACAACATTTGTTTGCCAAAATCCTTCTTTATTCATCAACACAGTCTCTTTTAAGAGCGATATATTCATTCCAACGCTTTCCTAACTTTTCTATGCCAGCCGTGTAGAACGATTTATCTTTGGTTTCAAAATAGGTGTT